>SJOL01001547.1:20386-40013 GCA_004794785.1 Opisthorchis felineus | reverse complement strand
ACCATATATACACATATATATATTTACATATATAGACGCACCCGAGCCACCACGCACTTCCAACAACTTCCAAGCTCAAAATATTTTCGCCTGCCGACAAGCCTCCACACAAAAGCAGTTATGCTTTCTTCATGAATGCCCGCAGAAATGTGTTCTCCCACTTCGCGTAACTTGCCGACAACCAATAAACCAGCCACATTAGCTAGGCAGAATAATCAGCGGATGGTCAGACGCATGATTATAGACGTTCACATTCGCATTAGAAAATACGACAGAATAGCCAATGGACACAGAGAAGCCTGCTTGAGGAAAACAGGACCAGAACTCATGAAGCAACTCAGTGTGGCGATAGAATAAAGAGTTACATCCACTGCCGAAAGCAAGAAATCTCATCTGGAAAGCAAATCTTCTAGGCTGATGAAGAACCAGGAGTACAAAAGTAGTCACAACGAAGCCTGGATAAAGAATCTAGCCAACTGGTAATTCATAGAAGCAGAACAGAACGTCCGCATCAAAGGACTGAGCTTCAGCCTCAAGGAAATGTAAACCTAGAGTATTTAGCCAGCCTGGAACCGGCGACAAAATCTATCGGAATCCACGAAAATGCCCCACAACAACTCCGCCAAACCGTCCATCACACGCAACAAGATATTCAACGTCTTATCCGGCGAAACGAAAGATCTCCATGTGATTCTACAAAATACTGTTCGATTTCATGTACTTATGTTTATTATCGTGCAAGCATCCCGAGCGCCATTAAGGACGTATAGAAGTTTGCCTACAAACCTAGATCGATCACGCACGCAGTTGCTTCCCTAACACATTATATTAACTTAGACCTCCGAATGGCCGAAGTAAATGTGTTCTCGCATTTGTTCCACAGGCTTTAGCAATGCTTTCGATTCACTCAAGATAACTCGTTGTTTAAGGCGCGAGCTTACTGACCGGAAGGTCCGTGGTTCGAACTCAGCCTGAGCACCTCGATTGCTCCCGTCCAGGCTTGGGCAAACTGGCAGTATTCCAGCCCTCGTGCTTCCTTTGGGTGGCATGGCGCCTATGCACCGAAAGGGTATTACAGCTGAACGATTCATTGGTCGATTGGCTTGATCGAACCTTGTCCCTTTAAAGCTACACGGGACTAATATACGTGGGTGTGTTCTGTCACCTATACGCGAGTGTTTCACCGGACCTAAGTAGTATGTGCAGGTTGGTGGTAAAAGATCAACCACGAATGCAACCGAGCGCGGTGCACCTCAGGGGGGGCCGCAATGTCATTCTTTGTTTTCACATTTTACGCAGACTCCTCGAGCACTGTAGTAAAGTATGCGGACCATATCGTCTTTAGTAGTGCCTGTTCTGCAGCCACGGATTCTAAACGGCTGTTTCAACAGGACTTTTGCGCTCTTGGTCGCAAAGTATTTTACTCAATCTGAATTCAGGCGATTTCGCAGAGATTGTGATTAGTTTTCATTTGACCATTGTCTACCCTGAGTACCCCCTCCTCCATAATCAAACCTTTCATTCTTGCCGCTGCCTCACTGATCATATTGTGCTGCCCTCCTCCGGTGTTTTTCGGATTGTTGAAAGCCAACTTCATTGTCCTCAGAGGTTATATTAAAATTCTTCCTCATAGAGTAATGCATCCCCTGGGTGTAACGTGGGGAATCACAGGGCCAAAATGTACCACAAGCTTATCAACCCCTGGTCTACCGCGACCACCCCATCATGTTGCAGTGAGTGAGCCGAATAACCCGAAGACGACTGATGAGCGACTCGTGCTGCGTGCCCGCCGAACGGTATTATCAGCAAGAAGCTGAAAACCAAGAGGAGTAAAACCGGCGTAACGTAATGTGATCCACAACTGATTTGTCTATTGGGATCTAACTTCTTTTTACAGAAGACTGACAAAACATCAAGTTTGGTCTTCCAATAAACGACTTATTGATCTGAGTCCAACTTGTCCGCCAACTGATGGCTAACAATATGGAAAGCAATCTTAATCTCCTTTCGTGTGAAGAGAGCAACTTCGAAACCCGTTGTTATTCATAAAATGTAACTATTCGACCTATTCGCCCATTCGAGGAAATGATACTGAGCAGTCACTCAGGATTAACAAAATCAAACAGGAAACGAACTAGACTTTTTGCACCAAAGTCCACTCGTCCAACTGTTTGTTATATTACCAAGACCTACAGAGGATTGAGTGATTCGCCACTTGTTGCATCTAGCTTGGGTTGTCAACCTGTTTGTTTTCATTGTAATTTCATCCAACTGGTATGCTCCGAGTATATTTCATCGTATTGTATTTAAATAAACAGTACTTCATCCTGGCGAAATACACACATCTGCAAACAAATTTGGTTTTGCGAGAGACTCACCTGGAACCCAGCTGAATCTCTCGTTTGTGATGTTTCCAGGCAACTGAATGTGTTACACCAGGCCGCCTCATTTTTCAGTTGCTACGATATTCGAGATATCGCGATACATGTATACACGTATTCGCCAATTTCGTGCAATTTGGTTTCAAGTAGAACATAAGGTTGACGGAAACTCGGGGACTGCGCCTACCTGATGAGCCCCAAGAAGGGCGAAACCGGTCGTGGGCTGTCGAGGAATTTTCAGCAACCTTATGAGTAGTGCAGTACGTTATCCTATTTGATTGTACTGATTCTTGTACGTTCGTCTACCCTCCCTAAAAATCGGGACGTTCAAGAGTATCAGGCCAAAACTTGTGACAGATGTTACTCTGACCATCATTGTACAGACCACGCCTATGGTGGTCAATACTGGCTGGCAATGTGTGTGCCTGAGGTGCGTCTCGTAAATGGTGCGGGACACCAAGCCAGCTTTGGCTCACACTGTGGGTCTGAGCTGTTCTGTTATCCTCATTTGACTTGACGATTATGGGCCACATGCTGACGACGTTGGAACTGCCTACCCCAGGTAGACTCCTTTGGGGTGGCTGTACATGCGGCTCAGCGCAAACGACGAGGCATCGCCCGCCCATTATGCTCAGGAGTCCAACGGCGTAGGCGACAGAACGGGATTCAGCTCACCATATATACGGCAAACAAATTGGCTTCATCAAGCTCCAAAACGGACACTTCGGATAGACGCATGCGCATGAGCTAACCTGTTCCGTTGCCTTCATCTTGCATCATTGGTCTGACATCCGCGTGGTAGTTTGCGTCGCAGCCATCCGAAAGGACGTATATCAGACCCCCGTCAGCTCGACTAACATCCCCGGAACCCGCCGGTATAAGCCAGGTGGCGGAAATACCAGTCACATTGCACAGACCTGGTGCAACCAAATTGTTGCCGAGGGAGCTGGTATTCGCAGCGGATTCCGAAGCGAATAAACCGCCCACAGGCGAACCCACATTCAAATTGGACAAAAGATTGATCATAATTGGACGCGGCAAAACATCGGCACTGACGTTTAACTGCTGTATAGCCGAGGAGGAAGGTCCCAGTGAAAGGTGATACAAAGTAGGTGAGAAATTATTGCAAAAGGTTTCATATATCGAGAGAAAACAGTCAACAGCGAGATATCTATACTTCCAAAAGCCAGTGAAATGCGTACATGTGACCAAGGCACTACCAGCCGGACCGACCCAATATCCTCCGCGAACCCCACATAACACAAGCCCACTGCATGACAGACGAGCGTCAGCAAGGCAGCGCAACTGATGACAGCCAGATCGCTACTGGGATTGGTTACGTAGAGTCTCCAACAAGGCTACCATGCACTCCACCCAGGAAGGTGCGAAGATCCCACAGCGCTCAACCTGAAAGTACCTGCTTACATCTGGCATTGCCATCTCACGGCTTATCCCGTGAGAACATTTCGCTAAGATGTTAGGGTGAAAAACCTGGCTTTCTTTGTTAGACGATGGCCGAGCATACGCAGTAAGTGCCTTAATCTGACAAGCCTTATCAACCGCTCGAGCTAATCACTATGTAGCGGACCGTTTCATCATATATATGCTGCAGACAGTTAACGTCTGTTACCCTAGATGTCGGTGACCAAACGCCTGAGAACATTCGAGGTGTTCACATCGGAGGCCAAGTTTCACAATCATAGAGTAGGACCGCTGGCCTGGTAGATTTGTAGGTACGGCCCTTTAACCTGGTATTAGTTCCTGACGCCAGTGACGCAGCTGCCGAATGTAACTCGTGCCACTGATTCCATGTCACAGTGTGGTCAGGACTACGCAGCTACCAAGATAAGTGTCCGGAGGAGAGCCGTCCCTAATAACCGAAAATCACATCACTTGGACGGGTGTTACGTTCAAGCTACGGACTTAACGAAAACATGCCCTGATTCGTCAGAATGCCAGCCAATCTGTGTCGAGTATCTTTAGCTCAACGCCCCCTCACGGATATTCTAGCACGACCTTGTGGAACATTCTGTGATTACCCTATAAATACAGTTGTGATAATCTTCCTCTGTCTCCATAAAGGGCTGTCTGAAGCTACCGTGCCTTTTGATAGACCATAGTGGGCGGAGCAGGAAGCCAAGGACCGACACAGTTGCACGACAGCTCAGCAAGTCACAACAGTAAGTAAAACCATTAACAAACCTAAGCTCTTCATTCTTGAGTTTGAAAGTAAATGGGCTCGATTATCTCGCAAACTGCATGCGGAAACAGTCGACCACATCCGATATCCTATTTGTAGTTTGTGCGGACTCATTACCGCCAAGAAGCGGAATCTTTATCCGCAGTCAATCAATTTCTTTTCAGGCGCGACTTCGACACCCACTTGAGCGAACAATTAAAGTGATTCTCCGAACTGTGTTCAACATGAACCTACACTTCAAGAATTTGAAACCTCCATCATTGGGCAAAATTCAGCATTTGAAACACCGTAACGCAGTTGGGCCGAGACTCTTCTTGCGAGTGACTGGACAATGGAGCCGCCAGTCACTCAAACGATGGCTTGTAGTTTTTGTCACATTTGGAGAACAAACTTACTACCAACGCCGTCAACAATTTCAGAAGTTATCACCCTGATCCGGTAAACATGTTGACGTCAGCGAGCCACCGTATGCATGAACTTAAGGCCACCAACGTTTACCATCACTCACCTTTAACCATAGTGAAGCACTAGGCTGTCCAGCAACAACTCGAAGCTTGCCATGAGTACGTCAGTTTGTGCAGGACGTCCGCTGATAGTCTTCGAGATATTTCAGCGGTTAAGAGAAGACGATGACCAGAAAATCCGTGGTGCAAACCCAACCCAGGTCTTTCTATTACCCCGGCCTAGGCTTGGGCAAGCCGGTACTTTATTAGCCACGATCGTTCCTTCCAGTTGCACGGTGGCCACGCACTGAAACGGTCCCATAACTAGACGGTTTGGTTGGTTACTGAGGGAATTGGAGTTGAATTTTACTGATAGCGTTCCAATTAGTGATTCCTTTCAGGCGATGGAGTACTTTGGTCAACTGACGGCTACCACTCAGTACCTTAGAACGAGACCCGTCCTCCAACAAGTGAAGGCAAATATTCATGGATCACAAGCTTAACAAAGAAGACTTTCCGGCGGCCCTCAGTTACAATTTGTGCAGTGTCCACGAGGAATACCCCTCATGTGGGAGATTTGTCAACTTAATTTGTTCCCTCATTGTACTAAATCGTTTGCAGGTGTTAGAAACGGGCCAAACTGACGATGAGTGGGTGCCACACCAACATTAATTCTGCCCAGAATTAGAAAAATGGTGCAAAGGAGGTGCGGTAAAAATGAGGTCAGAACATTGAAAAATCGGGCGCTTACTGTAGTGCGCATAATTCATACCGAATGCTATCCGCAGTAGTCGGAAGGCTAAGACCAAATGGATAACCTACATAGCCGTACGTCTGCTCAGAGCCATTGATTGTCAAAGCTTGTAACAAGAGGTCCCAAAAACTTTCGAGTTAAACAGCAGCTGGGCACCGAAGGTGTGTTACAGCCTAACGATCATTTGATTATTTACTAAAACCTCCGAATATGCTAATTACCAAACCAAATCTCAGTGAACAGAGCGACGTCGATAGGTAGGAAAAATACAGGTACTCTAATAGGGCATTTTGTCGGTATCAAAAAAACAACTGTTATGGTGTTGAATATGAAAAGAATAGAGCGAATCCCCGTAACAAGTGGATGATGTTCTACAAATGAACCACTGGCGGGCGCATTTATAATAAATAATGCGCATGAAATGGATGGAGGACGGAAGAAGTCATTGTCATTAGAAATTCATAACAGTCATCCTTGTGTAGCCAACAGGACCGAGGAGGAAGGTATTCAACTCCAAGGAAATGGGCAATACAAAAATACTGAGTTTCACAAATGCAGATTTGACGAAAGGGTGGTCAAAAGGAGCAGGACAAACTTCGGCAGATCTTTAATTTGATGTGCTGATCTTGGCGTTCGATTATCAGTTGCAGTCGGTAGTTGATAAATTACACTATTCACTCATTTGGAACGCGGGCAAAGGTGGCAAGAGCAACAGGTGTGCAGTTGCAGCAGGGTGGAGAAATAACAGAAAGGGCCTAACATGCCGTTTTGCAGTTGGTAAAGACGGATGGAGGTTGAAACGCACACACATTGATTAGAATGGTGACAAAAGTGATATTCAACTTCTTTACTAACACCCAAGGGAGGACGACGACGAATGCCCGGTAGAACAGTTTTCACTCGTGATGTTCTTGCTCATGGCCTGAAATTAAAAGTGAGCGTGTGAGATGGAAAGGGTGGGCAACAATGAATCTATCATATGCTACCTAAACTATAAACTTGGGTTAACTGGAAGCCTTCAGATGGTTCCACAACCCACCTGCCTCACCATTTTCGTGGTCGTGTTCATCACTATGCCGACCTCGGTAGGAACCGCGGGATGCACCACGTCCATCATATCCATAACCTCCCCTGAACCCACGGCTTCTGGGTCTTCCTCGACCTCGGAAGGGACGACCACGACCACCACGATCCATATAATCGTACGTACCGTACTAAGGGAGGAAAACAGAAATTACCGAGTAGAGAGCAAGAAGAAGCCATATTTTGAGCACCATTCTATGAAGAACTTGAAATTCCCGGGGGCCGACAAAAATCGTCTTTAGTAAGGAATGTATCATGCGCGGATACTTAACAAACTGTATGTCAAATATGCCATCAAACGGGGAGAGATGAACGGACGGGAGCACGACTAAGTCTAACCAACCCCAACGCGGGTGGTTATAAATGAGCAACCACAACTGCCAATTCCGCAAAAAAAACCGTCCTACAATTTACCCAGAGACCTGCGTTTTAGGGGCAACTTCTTTATACTACTCTCACCGTTGGCGACAGAACTACGGTAATCTGAAGTACCATGTCAGAAATCTACCCAGACAGTCTAGCACATGACGGACGCCGTCTGATTCCGCCGATTATAAAGTAACTAGAAAACTTTCGTGGATAAAAGGACCACCCTCGAACCAAAGACCTAAGATTACAATTTTGAAGGACAGCGTCAGCGCCTTCAGTTCACAGACCAGAGTCACGGCTGGTGAACGTGAGTGTCGAGTTTTGTCTGCCTAAGAGGTATTTCGGTTGCGGACTACAGATCGCAGTGGCTTGACCATTGGATATACATGCCAAAATCTTCGCCTATGGTTGAGTGCTGCACTTTACTTCTCCTTTGAACTGGTGTGGACCATCGGTGGACTAACTGACTTGAGAGACGGAATCCCTGCATTTTCAACGTTTGACTGGAGACGATGTCGACGGAGTTCGTGCCGTCGACTTTTTGTCATGGCTGCGGGCGTAAGCAACTTTCAAAACAAGGTTTTTAGTTCCCATAGCGGTGAAGACTCCCTGTCATGATTGACAACCTTATCTACGAAGATGAGCAACATACTAACATTACCGGCCCGACCTTAAATTCTGCCTAAAGATTCGAGCTCGGTTACGCGTTACCCAACAACCGGAAAGCTACCAGTATATGCACCAAAGCAGGGATTCAGTGTACTCTGGCGTTTCCTATGCACTCCCGGATGCGCACGGACTTACCGAGACTATATACCTGCAACCTGCGATAAGAGGTCGATTGTTGGCACACAGGGTTTCCAGCCACCTGGAAGGACTACATGGGCCCCAGCCAGAAAGGTATATCATACGACACTCAGTTTGAGTGTGGCCCATTTCATTTCACGATGTCATAGCATGGTCCACGCACCGTGAAGCTTTCGCCAACGATCGCTGTGAACAGAAAACGCTTTCAACGGTACGCGGCGGTTGGCGTAATGTACGCTCCAACCTCCTTAACTGTTAATTTTCACATGCTGTTCTAACGGACTGGATTCGCTTGAGCAACAACTCATTGCGTACTCACTGAAGCCAGCTACGGAAACATCGGCGCCCAAGGTTCTGGGATGGTAGGGACCGCTTCTACAGTGCTCTTGTATACACGGCTCCTCAGCCTCTACGAAACTCGCCTTTGACATACATGACGCAAGTTCGCGTGCACTGCTGGCGTCTCCGTCATTCACTAGAGTGCAACCAAAGCTTATGCTACTGCAAAGGATTTCACATCAAATGGCGTCAGAAGCGGATTTCATTGGAACTTAATGGCTGTGTACGATGCAACTGTAAGAGCGGTTCTAGTCTATGGTCGTACAACTTGCAATCTAACTGGAATCCTTAAGCGGTCTGTTTGATCACCAGTGCCTTTACAACAGGCACTGGCTGGACGCAGTATGCTCCCAATGACGTGGTGCGTAAGCGAAAGTATGGCGACAAAAAATAATACATAATCGCCCAACTGTAACCTCTTTTTGGCGCATAGCTGCCATGCTGTTCGAAGGAAGCATGAGGGCTGAGATAATGCCAAGTTGCCCAAGCCCAGACAGGGGAAGTCGAGAGGCAGAGGTCGGGTTCGATCCACGGACCTTCCGATCAGTAAATTCGCGCTCTAGCCACTTGAGCCATCTCGACCGGATATGAAGGGAAGTCTGAGTGTCCGTGGTACTAGCACTCGTCCTCGATGGAGTTTACGTGACCGCCTGGTTGTCTGGCTTGAAACACCGAAAAACACGGTCGCTAACCGATGCCGATCAGTAGAGAGTGTTGGTAATCACCTAGCAAAAGCCCCGTAGAACCATTTACAAGGAAATGTTAGAAATAACAGCCAAACTTTGCATACCAGCATCGCGAAGTGGTTGGTCCGAATGTGGCGAACATTCGAAACCTAGTGCCCGCCAAACGACTCAAAATGTCGAAATGTTCGTAAATTAGTGTATCTCCGGAAAAACCGACGGGACATGAACAGGAACGTTTTAGACCATCCAAACAGAACGATGGAGTAAACCACAACATTCATCCCTGCCGGCGATTAATGTGCGCGATTTGCCCAACGAGATTATCCGAACCAGCAGGCGTTCCAGAAACTTGGCAGCGAATGGATTAGGATCACTTTGATTTTTGCCAAGGTACATTGGAAACTGTGGAACCATATCCTGGAACTGACGGTAGTCAGCCTAGGTGAATGCACAAACCTCAAATGCCAGCACCGCTTCTATTAAATGGCGCTACTGGTGGCTTCAAAAGGGTATTTCGCTGGTTGTCAAATGAGGCGTATATGAGATTACGGTACGGGCTGTACTGTGCCAGGACTACTAGAACTGGTCAAGTTCGCGGGCTGGACACGAAGCATGTTCAGCTTGACTAACGATGAAACCCATAGCTAGAATCGGTTGGAATCAGTGAACTCGTCGTGGTTAGGAAAAGGGTTTCTGGTGAAGCAGGTGGTACTTCACTCACAGAATGCACCCAGCACTGCAAGCTAGGGTGACTGGGCCATGTGTCACCCATGTCGAGTTACCGCTTGCCGAGATGAGCAATCTGTGCTTAATTCAGAGTGGCGGAAACCCAGACGTGGACAGAATTTGACATGGCAGCAGGGAATTTAAGGGTGTCACGAAAAGTTTGGGTGGCGTTGATACAGTCCGCCTTACAGGGTAGGGTCCATCTGACCTTACCTGTGCTTAGCCGGAGACACTGGACGCTATTGCGGTGTCACTGTCGTTCATGCTGTCACTTCTCTAGCTTATCTAAGGGTTGAGGGTGTAGACCCCTGGGATGTTTGTGGTAGACTGGCACTCGATCCCTTTCCTCGTCCCATTTTTTTCCATTGTTAGGATTTATTCAAAGAAATTGACATAAATGTACGGAACTGAAGCACCGGTATTTCCATCTGGTGTTGCTGTCAAGGATGTCTGTTTGCTTCTGGTCACTGAACGTACTACGAAAGTCCTTTCGGGCCTCTTGGGCCTTCCTATTCCCAACGGCGTTTGGGTACGTCGGTCAAGGTTCGAAAGGAAGTATCACCTGCCTCGCCAGAAACCCGTTTCCAAACAAAACGGCGAGTTCGCTGATTCCAACCGACTCTAGCTAAAGGTTTCATACATCGGTAGTGAATGAAGTGAAGATGTTTGGTGTCCAGCCCGCGAAGCTGACCAATTCTCGCAGTTCTAGCACAATACAGCCCGTACCGTAATCTCATATGCGCAAATATTCAGACGCAATTCTGCACTGTTGCGGATTAGAAAGTTCACACATTTCGTGTAGAGGTGGATCAAAGAAGACATTCTGAAATATGGGCGTCGGCGCGTTCAAGATCCAGGCCTGGGGACAATAAGTGACCGAAGTGGTGAGATTTGATGAGTTTCGATTATGAAGTGTTGTCTATGCAAAAGGACCGGAACTTTCCAGTCGTGAGAACCCGTAAGCATTTAACGGAATGTAACGGCTAATGGATACCTGAGCCGAGATGGCTACTGGTCTATTGGGTAGGGCAGACCTACTAAGGAAATCAGAAATCTGAGATTAGACACAAAACTGGAGAGGTTAGCTCTATCCAACACACTTAACTTACGGACCGACTGACGCGGCTTAGGCGTTAGCAAAAACACTCCGAATATCCCAAAACAATCACATTTGAGAGGAATATCGAAACGGGAACACTGCGGAGAAATATACACCTAGAACATCTACATAGGTAAAAGACGGCGGTTGTCGCAACCTACGGCACATAAACCCAAGAATTCACCTCTGTACTAGACCGTGTGAATGCGCCAGAGCTCTGGTAACTTACCATTTCTTGACCGCCACGACCACGGCCTCCCCCATATTGAAATCCATAGTCGTTGCTGTTTGTAAATCCCCCGGGTCCCATACCACGGCCTCGGCCGCGGAATTCATAGACACGTCCACGACCACGAGGCGCAGCATACACACTGCCCTAGAAACTGGTCAGCGGCTCCATTACAAGTTACCTGCACGGGGGCGCCGTCCGGGCCCGTTACTTCATACGCCTCGTCTCCTTTCTCACCTTCGACTACATAAAACTCCACTTCCTCGCCTTCTTTCAGCGACCGTTGCAGTTGGTCCGGGTTCTTTCGTGCAATCGCTGACTGATGTACAAATATGTCCGTATCGGTATCTTGCCGATGGATGAAGCCATAGCCAGACTTGACATTAAACCATTTAACTTCACCCCTGACACGCTGCTCGACCAACTTCCGAGGTGACGTCTTTCCGTGTGCCTTGTCCGAATCAGGCGACGCAGTTTCTACCATTCTGCAGAGGGGCAGGCCCAGGTGGTAACTAACCAAACCCCTTGATAAAGCGTCACGACTCCCAGGTGCTAGCCGCCAATGATGGAAGCGGAGCGCGAACAAACAAACCTCAGAACAAAGCGATGAACTTGAGTGGGAAACTGAACAATAATATTCCAAAATGATTCATCCCATGATAAAAGCAGTTGACTGGGTAGTAAACTCTCGCATTTATTTAAAAAAGTTAATTTTGGGGCCTGGTTATGCGCGGCTAATTCGAGCATTCAACTTTTCCACAGGCTTGCAGGCCGCTTAGTATTCACACAATGGCATTGATTTCTCGAAATCTACGACGTTTTCAGGGTTACCACTTCGTATAGTGGAATAGTCTGCAAATTATTTGCATGGGGGATTTGCTCAAGTGAGAGAATTTTCAAGGTCATCAATCGCAACCGGCTGTGAATACGTTGCCTAATGTAATAAGATATCGCGAATTACAGTAAAAGTGAATCGCTTACAATGAAGGGAAGTTTCATATAGTTCTGAAGCTGAAATAATGCATTGAACTTTGGTAGTTGATCAGGTGGCTGTTGACCTGTTCGCCGAGCTTGCCAATTGATTGGCAGACGTTTCGTCACCATTCGAGGAGACAACTTCAGTGCGCTGTTGGTTGGGTAGTTCCTCTCTTCGTGCTTGCGTTTATATAGTTTACAAAGAGCAGCTGTTGCCCTGTAATCTGATTGGCCACTGACAAACATAGCACTTGGATTCTGGTTGGTCCGTTCAGAATCTGTGTTGCGTTGTGGTTTGTATTTCTTGCTTTCTACAGACACGCTACTGTTGAAATTGCCGTCCATTACTGTCTTTTCCGGCTGGTCCGTTCGTGATCTGTGCTGCGTCGTGGTCGGCTTCTCTGCTGTTTGATTGGTTGGTTGTGTACCTACTATTTTTAATACTTTGTGGTTCTATTGATTTCTTCTTTGAATCCTTGTTCGGCTCCGGGTTTTATGGTTCAGGTTGTCCTTTGTCCTCAGAGGTTGATAGACTGAATCGATCTCAATGCATCTGCTTATTGCTCCATCAGCGGAGTGCCACGCCTCCATGAACTCGCGTTCTTTCTTTGTTCTTGCCTGGCCCAGTATGCTCACGTTATTCCAATCGAATTTGTGTCCCTCCCCATCTTCGTGTACAGAGATAAGCGAGTCTTTCGTGTCTCCTAATAGCCAGCTTGTGTCCGTTGACTGTGGTTGACGGTTTCCCCCCTGTTTGTTCCACATAGTGTTTTTCACAATGCTTGCATTGATTTTTTGTAGATTACATTCGTCTTCTCCGTCGCATAGGTTATCCCCTTTGGTTTTGATAGTGCTCTTTGCAGCGTGTCAGCTGGTCTGTGGGTAACTCTTATGGCATGCTGTCCTAGTATCCTTGCGGTCATCCCCGAAATGTTTTTGATGTATAGTAGTGTGATTGTTTTGCTTGTGCTTCCGGTAGCCGAGTTGGTTGAATTGCATTTTCTCAGAGACATCCAGATGAGTTCTTTGGGTAACCATTCCTTTAAAAGATTTTGTATAGGCATTTCTCTTATTTTGCCTGGGATTCTACTGTGTTGCAGTGTGTTTCGACTCGCTTGAATAGTGTCCGAATGCAGCTCTGTTTGTGACAGTTTGGATGGTTGCTCTGGTAGTTCAGAATTTGATCCGTGTGCGTAGCCTTTCTGTAGAGTTCCGTTTGCATTTGTCCATTTGGCAACACTGTGACGAGGACATCTAAAACCGCCAGCTTGTTGATGTTTTCCTCTTCCATCTTGAACCTGATGTCATCGGAGACACTGTTTGTCAATTGGATTGCTCGTTGTAGTACGCTCTTTTTGACGATGACAAAGGTATCGTCTACATAACGTATCCACAATTTTGGGTTGATATCTGGCAACACGATCCTCTTCAGTTTTTGCATTGCAATCTCGGCAATGAACCCTGAAATTAGGGAACCCATTGGTGCTCCTTTCAGTTGTTCGTAATATTCACCGTTGAATCCGAAGTGCTTGGTCAACCAGAGGTTGAGCAGTTCACAGGTGTCTTCTTTTCTCAGAGATCCGCTGGGAAGTCCATGACTGTCCAGTAGTTCAGCGACCGTTGTCTTTGCGGAATGGAGGTCCACTGATGTGAACAGTGAGCTGACATCAAACGAGACCATTGTTTCGTCCTCTTCTATTGTCACGTTCTTTAGTGTATCCAAGAGTTGTTGTGCGTTTTTGATTGAGTGTTGCGATCCATTGATGAGATACTTGACCCTTCTCCATAGTTCCTTTGCAGGGTTGTAGGTTGGTGTGGCTGCAAATGACGCAATTGGCCGTAGTGGTGTGGTCACCTTGTGTACTTTCGGGAGTCCGTAGAAGTGCGGGGTATTGGATTCTTTGGCTCTCATTAGCCAATGTTTTTCGGTCGTGATCTTTTGGATGTCCTTCAGTCGCTTCAGGCTTTTATTGATTTTGTTCGCAAATGTTTTGGTTTGGTCATCCTCCAGACTGTGATACGTGGTAGTGTCGTTGAGCAGAGCTTTTGCTCTGTCTACGTAGTCCGATTTGTTCATGATAAGGGTCATGCGTCCTTTGTCCGCAGGTAGGGTGATGATGGCTTCATCTTTCTTCAAGTTCTTCAAAGCTTCCTTTTCCTTGTTTGGGAGAAGGTTGAGAGTGCTGTTTCGTGTGATGGCCGGCACGACAGTTTGACGGAGTTGATGTTTGGCATTTTCATCCAGTTCGGCGGATTTCATTGCTGCCTCCAGGCTGGCCAAGACCTCCAGATTAGTGGCATCTTTGAAATTAAAGTTTAGCCCTTTAACAAGAACATTCTGTTCTTGAACAGTCAGTTGTTTACTAGAGAGATTCTTGATCCACGCTTCGTTGTTGGTGGTGATTGTATCATTTTTGTTGTTTCTGACCAGTCTTGAAAACTTGGTTTCCGGAATAGTCCTCTTCTTTTCGGCAGCGGATCTAACTCTTCGTTCGATAGCTTTACTGAGTTCTTGTGGTACAGCCGGTCCTATCGTTCTCAAACAAGTGTATATTTCTTCCATGGTGATTCGTGCATAGTTCCCAATACGGTTATGCGCATCCGTTATCATGAGCCTAACCAGCCGTCTACCGTCGCTTTTCGCAAGCGCCCAGGCCTGTGGGTGATAAATCGGTGGTCAATAGGTTACGCTACGTGGAAGAATGCGGCTTGGCAATGTTTTGGAATATAGGTAGCTCGTTTGTGCTGCTTGGTTGTTGGTCTGTTCGCCGAGCTTGGCAGTTGGATTGCAAACGTTTCATCAGCAATCGAGGTGACATCGTCAGTGCGGGGTTGAGTGGGTTGAGACCCACCGGCGAACAGACCAACAACCAAGAATGCGGCTTCGCAAGCACTGGTGGAGGAAATGCAGCTGTTGTCGCGTGGAGGCTTGTCGGCATTGATCTTTCTAGAAATTGCCTTTGTGGATGCAAACTATGTGGAGATGCCACTCCTGTAAATAATTTTTGATATTTCCATCTGCCTGACTGGTCGAATACCGGAGTATGTGTTCAGGGACCTCAATAATTGCTATTTCGAGTTAAAATCGCGAAATCCGCATTCACTGTTGCCGGGTAAATCTTGCCAGGTTGTAAGAACATAAGGCTTGCTGATGTTGCAGACTTTGGTTGTAAAACAGCAGAAACGCTCCATCATAACTTGAAACATATGTCAGGACGACCATGTCGTCGATCGCAGCGAACAGCCGAAAGAGCCCAGCTGACGCACACGACTAACACGCGGCTAGGTGTCCACGACGAATAATCAACTGGCCGGCACGCACCAATCCACCTCTACCGTTAACAATGGAAGGTCCAGCTTGGACAAGACGAAAATATGAATTTCACTGATCATTTAGATTAGCACACATGTCCTTCCGGGAAGCGTCTGGCCTTTTGGGGTGCAGTGTTCATTGAGCTATTGACGTCCTGAAATGAGAGGAAGATACAAGTTGGGTTAAGGAGGTATCACTATGAGTCTGCCGGCTGACAAGCAGGGAGCGATAATTAACCTATAGAGGGGGCACTGCAGTGGCAAGAATCACGTAATGGCTTGTTTACAGGACGCGAACTTCAAAGCCTGATTCGCAGTGCGCGATTTCCTGTAGCTTTCTGGTAGACGTTGAGCCTTAGCCCAGTAGGATTTGTCCCTGAAAAATCAATCGCCTAATGATGGCTGTGGCCCTCCCGGGTTTCAGCCCCTGAAGCTTATCCATCACACGGTTCAGCTGTTTACACAGGCTGTACAAAGCTGTCGGCGGTGGCTTTGGAACAAGTGTAAGGGGTACATCTTTTGACGGTAGGTTGTAATCCGACAGTCACCGTTGATGGATAGGGAAGCAACCTAAGAAAAAATCTATGAAAAAATAGTTCCTACTGATTGGAACCGACTGATCTCTAAATACAGAGGACAAATGGATGCAGGAGAGCTACATCGCCTGGGATAAGGGGCATTTGCATTCTCCAGCACAGGTGTCAACCGTCTGGGAGCACCTGGGTGTTTGTAGCACGAACTATAATTCAGGCAACGTAGGTTGACCTCGTCTTCTCTGTTATAGCCCCATGATAGTGCAGCCTTGGGGGTCGCGGCCCCAGGCGCCTCAATACGATGGAACATGCATACGTGGTCATTCGACAGACCACGTCCAGAATAATAATAATGTTTATTCCCAACTGGTGGGTGATATACCGTCAGGCATGCTCGTAATGTCAATTTCAGAATAAAAGCATGATTGGCGGGCTTTGTGGGTACAAGGAATTGCGCGGAAAACGGACAGTGTCATAAAAGTGGGCATTATCCGATGAAGACGTTAGAGTTTGAAGGTACGGGCAAAAACTAAACGAGGAAGGACAAAACAAGAGGCATCCTGTCTGACATATGACAAGGAAAATGCAAATTGCGGAAAATGGGGAACCAGAACAACGGATCTGGTGAAGCAGCAGAGATGGCGTAATCCGCCGCGTCCCAGGAACACACCCAAAATATCTCTGAAACCGTGGTTCGAAAAAGGGAAGCTTTAAAATAAGGATTTAGCATTTGATGGTAATTATTCGGGCCCTCATGATCTTCCCACGTGGCCGCAGTTTTGTTGGAAGTTGTTTAAGCCTACTCAAGGCCCATCGTTGGCGCGGGATCCATATTTTTAATGGCTGCCAACGGCCTCGCATTGTGTTCGTGAAGACGGTGGGAAATTTTGTGGAAAAGCCGGCTTCTCCACATGTTTCCTTCTTTATTGGATTTGGAAATAATCTCAAAACTACATGAACAATAACTACGCCCTCTATTTTCACGCCTACTCAAACTGGACCAACTATTCGTGAGGTGTATACGGGAAATTTTCTTTCGTCGCGGCAGGCGTTCATGGAATTCGTCACAAGTGGTCAGTTGTTTTCTTTTTTTTTCATGAGGATCACCACGGGCTATACCGGGTGCACGGCAAGGTTCTATCTTCAACGGTATACTTATCTCTTGATAGTGCCGTTGATAGAACTAGTGGGTTTATGGGCAGAACAAGCGGAGAGTTCAATCGGATGGCCAGTTCTTTGAAGTCCTGGAACAGGTTCAACGGATTTGGACGGTCTTGTGGGCGCAAGTAACGATCTGTCCGGAAGTATTAGGGATATGTTGAACTACGGGCAAGCCGTCAGACTGCGTATGGCAGTCGCGGTACCCTCATCGCGACGCCGTGCTTGGGTTCGTGGAAAGCCCCGCACATGGTTTTATTGTGCACAACTAAGGTTGCCCGGAGGTTACAGGGACATGAGACCAGAGAAAAACGTGAGTGTATGGTGATGCTGCGTGTTTGTACGATGAGGTGGCTTAAGAATGGCGCTGTTGCAGTCTAAAGAAAAGCGTGGAGCTTTGCAAACCTTGTTGCTTCTGAGGCTTCATACCGCGTGTATTCAGTGAGTCTCAGCGTTTCCGCTCTTCTATCAATGAAGTTTTCGATTCATAGGGGGGGTTGCCCTGGATATATGCTACAACCAGGGCAAGCCCAGACCGGAAACACACGTGCGACAAAAGTTGCTCCCATTTTAGTTTTCCCTTCCTGCATTGCAGAATACAGAGATGAAAGATAGGATAAGATGAGGAAACAACGATAAAATGTCTTCGGAACCCCGGTTTTCAAATATCTTTTGACGGAAATCTTGTCGATCTGGAATATGCAGACGCCGTTCTCATCTTCAAAGAGGAGGAAAAGGCGCAGGTGTTTTTGGATGAACTGATCAAAGTCATCCCGTTCCTTTGCTTGCACTTTGCACCCACAAAGTGTAAGGTTATAATAATAATGTTTATTCCCAACTGGTAGGTGGCCTACCGTAAGGCATGATCATAAGGTTACAGTCAGAAAAATGCATGAGTTTGTTTGTAGTTGCAGATAATAGAACAAGTGGGCGATAGCGTCCGGTCAAGATAAAGAAGGGAATATTTGCTGGTGTGCTATCAAACTTGGTATGGCAGTGCCGTACCATCATTGCACTGACATACTCCGGTTTCTGGACAGCCCCGTGACGGTCGTCATGTCTGAGGTCGTTGAGCTGGGATGTGCAATTCTTCGAACAGCGGGATTTTTTCAGGTTGGCCAAGGAAATCCGCGGAGGTAGAACCAAGCCGATGTAAAATCCCAGTTATTTTTCCGGTCCGGTTTGGGATCTGTTTGGATGCAAATCAAAGCCTGGTGGACTGGATAACAGCCGAACAGGACATCTAAACCAGGTACTGTCGAAGGTCGAAACCTGGGAAGACGAGGGAACGGGATGAGATCAGTAAAGCCTGGTGAGCTTGAGGAGACATCAGATAGGATAATGTGCACTGATAGAGAGAGAAACTTAACGTTTACCACAATTAGGGTGGCGACAACAAGTGATTAAATGAGACAGGATAGGGGCAGATTTGTACTTAGTGGACTAACGATCAAGCAGGCGTTGAGTTCGCTAATATATGATATTATAGTACAAGAGGTCTAGAGCAAACTGATATAAGCACGCAGAGAGTTGGTGTGGTTGGGGAAATCAAATGGAAAGGGACTGACGGGAGCGGACTTCCGAGATGATGGACTAGTTTATCTGGAAATTGTTACTTGAGTTGGACAGTACCACAACCTAGGGGAGAAAGTGAATGCAAGAGAATCGGTCACCAGTCCCCGAAGCACTGCTATCAGCTTCAATTAACAAGTGGTGCATGGCGGAAAAATCATTTAGGCGCTAGCCTTGTAGGCTGGTAGTGGAGCACTAGGAATATCATTGTATATTTCTCAGTGTATATGTCCACTCCTGGGAGCAGTAGGTAGGTGCGTGTGTTTTGTTTGGTTGTTGGGGTGGGCTTTGGTGCGGTGCAATCCCAACTGTGACGACGGCAGCTACAGCTCTGCACGTTGATGTAAGCCGTGGGCATCGCAGTGTCTTCAGGCCATCCAATCTGTTCTTCTTTGCAAATTTCTTTTTTTTGACAGACGAAAGTTTTTTTACATCGTTTGTAGTTCATAGAGTTGCCAGTTGAATGGCACAACAGGGACGAGTCCAGGCCAGCAGCAACAAACGAAAAACAACAGTGCTCTTTTATGGATTTCCTGAATTATAGGACATGCACAGAACCACCGGCGATGGGCGAAACACCCGTGCTACTGGAGGGGTGGTGGGCACACGAACGCACCATGGTGCAAAGTAACAGGACGACCCTCCCTGCAGGACGTACTAACCACCACACGAGGTTTTCATCCCTCGTGCATGCTACCAGATCTGCAAGGTGGCATGCAACCAAGCAATCATAATTTCGGCTTGTGCGCTGATAATGAGCTCCAGCTGCCAAATATTTTGTCCGGTCGGGGGATAGCCAAGCCATTAAAACAGCTCAGTCAAGCAAACGGCAAAGAGCCGCTGGAAATGGCAGGTCGTGGTAGGGGCAAATGGGGCGCAGCTGCTATTGGGACAATGGGAACAGAACGGAGTTGCCCAGGGCGTGCGAACCGTGGCCAAACGATGACGGAGTGTGAGCTAC
>SJOL01001537.1:77518-100800 GCA_004794785.1 Opisthorchis felineus | reverse complement strand
TTTTTCTCATTTCGTGTAGTAGCTGCGTGGAATAACCTTCCTCCGACGGTTGTCCACGCTCCTTCTAGAACCCAGTTCAAAGCACTATCAGACACTTTCCTATGCGAGTCCTCGTGCTGGCAAACATATTGCCCCGCGCTGAGAACTTAAAGAGCAGTGCTACACCCTTTTTTCGCTTGTGCCTTTAGGTGAACGACAACCGCTGAACGACAAGAACAAAACCGATCCGGGAAACTTGGGCAAAAGCCTCGATCCTGTGTATCAATCCATGAGTCCGTGAATGCTACGCAGCTTTTTCGCATGTGCCTTTCAGAGAACGGAGGTCGCTGAATGGCAAGAACATAAGCTAGCCGGGAATCTTGGGCGTAAGTCTCGATCCTGATAATCAGTCGTGAGTCGGTGAATACTTAACTGGACGTAAGTTAATTCGTATCAGCTGCGCGAACAATGGCGCCTACATGATTACCCGCGTACTCAAGGTCACTCGGACTATGGATGTAGTTGGCGGGGCTCCTTCTCCCGGGAATTCACCTAATACCCATGTGGCTCATGGTACGTGCTTTTTATTTTGCTTTTCTCTTCGTATCACGTCGCACACGACATGTCAACTTGTGTTTTTTTGCTGCTCCTGCTGTAGGCTCGCCCAACTCACCCGCTAACCTAATGGATGCGACGGCGATCCATGTCACTTTCGAGCCCGACCGCTCTCCTGAATGCGACGAACAGTCAGCTACATACTGTGGCCCAGGAGACATACAGGAAGCTAGTGAAGAGCCCAACGAATGCACTTCGCTCTCACACGAGGAGTCGGGTGATTATGGATCGGGGAGGACAGTAAGGTGTGATCGGACCACCGAGAACGACGAGTTTGAGGAGGAGAATGGCGAAAAACGCGTATCCGCAGCAAATCACGATTCCTCAGAGAACCCGGATTCTGAGACCTGTGAGTCTGAAGATAAGAGCCTAAGCCACTCCGGAGAGAAAAAACCTTGCTCACCAATCGACGATGTTGATCCTTTCGAAGAAACGGTGAGGCCAATTGAAACCCATACCCAACGAAAGGTTGAAATTTCCCCCATTGAATGGGATCGAGTTTCGGACGACGATAGCGAGAACAGAGACGAGCTGCATGTTGATGCGCCTGGTGACGAATTTTATAATGAAGAAGAGGACAACAGTGGTGTTATTCCCAACGATAAGATATCAGCGTCACAAAGCGAACAAGCTGAAAAAGGGAAAGAACAGCGATCGCCCCCCAAATATAGACATATGTTCAAGTCAGCAAGATATTTCATGATCAAGAGTAACAACTACGAGAACGTGGAAATCGCAAAAACTCGTAATGTGTGGTCGACGACGAAAGGTAATGAAACGCGGCTGAATAAGGCGTTTTTTGATTGTCCAAATGTTTTCCTGATATTCTCTGTACGTGAAAGTGGGAAATTCCAAGGTTTTGCGCAAATAATTGCATCATCGGATCCGAGAATTAAGGTAAACTGGGTCTTGCCCCCGCGAATGGATATCAATCTCCTGAGCAACCCATTCCGTATCAAGTGGATCTCGAAGTAGGTTTCCATTTGCACTGTCTTACCTCCAGGCGCGATCTTCCTTTTTCCAAAGTCAATCACTTGACAAACCCATGGAACGAGAACAAGCCGGTAAAAATTGGAAGAGATGGACAGGTGCGCAGCCATTTCTTTGTTGTTTTATTTTTCAGGAAATTGAAGGTGTTTGTGGCGAGGCACTCTGTCGTTTGCTTCTGGAAGACATTACTGAAAACAGCATCAAACCGGACAATCCATCAGCACGGCGCAATCCTTTCGACCGTCTGGGGCGGACCATATCGCATGGAGGTCAGGGAAATTACAGCAACTCTCGTCAGGTCGGATCTCCTGGACATGGTTCTACTGGGCTTTTGGGGGATGCTGCCGGGTTTAACCGGTACGCTTCAAACGACAGACGTAGCAGATTGAATACATCCAGTGTTTCATCTCTGCTTGGAACAGACGCCAGTCGTCTTCTTGGGTCACCTTCACTGATGCAAGTCAACGCAGCTGCTGCAGCTATGGCTGCCGCAGCGGCGATGGCTGCAATAAAATCTTCAAATGGTTCAAACATTGTCACCCTTGGGAGGGCTGGAGCGTCCAACATCGGTTCTACTCTGGGCGCTGCACGTTTACCGCAACCGTTCTCGGCGATCTCTGGGTTGTTTCCTCACGTTCCGCTGCCTGCTAACTTGGCGCGTATGGTAGCAGGTGATACGAGCACTCAAACAACCTGTCTCCTTCCGACTGCTCCACAGACGCGTTTGCAGGCAGCCGTTCCGGGTTTTCCGCCGAATCTGCAAGCCAACTTCACTGATCGTTCCAATTCCGAAGCTTCTGCCACCCTTGGTGGTTCTGGTATACGGAGTCTCAATGTCAAGTCTAGTAAACGCAGAAGCCGATCTCGCTCCAGCAGTCGTAGTGGTGATAGCTTTCCCGGGGAGAAAACGAGGAACCGTCGTCATGTGGAGGATGAATTTTCCCATACCCCCCCATCAGGTTCCAACCAACGCCAAATTCGTTCACCGAGGTTAGGTATTATTGAACAAGCAGCTGAACGGTCAGCATTATCCTGTTCTTTCGTATATAAATCCGTTTTTCTCGTTACACATTTAGTTCCTGTTCGCTGAATCCCCCAACATCCCATATGAACACAGGCAACCCCACCATATCTGAGTTGCTGGATGCAAATTCACCTATTCTACTGAACTGTTGACTCTACTGATAAACGCTTATGAACTGCGGGTGTCGGTAACGTTTTCCAAAGTGATTTAGTGCAATTGTTTTCGTCGATGGATTATTTTTGTTAAGTCCAAAACATAGCATAACGACGTTGGTCCATTGATAGCGTTCATCCTGGTTTCCACGTCTACTTGACTCATCTTTGTACTGTGATATTTTCATTTATCCGTTCGATACATAGCACCGGACCCTTAATGCATTTAGTTTCAGCTGTTCAGCAGGAACCAGGTAAACTGTTTTGCCATATGATTGCCTTGTGTTCGCCCATTAATATCCTCTTCATTCCCGTCCTGACCGCGTGTCGCATCTTTGCGAACGTTCTATCTAGGCAACGCAGGGACGATGCAAGACGACGGGATTACGATAGTAAGTTCATTTTTCTACCGTTAACGTTCAGTCCAGGGTCCTCTAACCTTTTTCTTCCCATCGCCTCTTATTTGACTGTCCACACATCCAATAGACTTAGACCCTTAGTAAAGCGAACGAATTTGGATTGGCGGCATATTCGTCAAATCGAACGACAAGTGACGAACCCTAGCAGCTTATCAGTCAATTTTCTGAAGCCATGTTAAAGCCGCCGTCATCACGCAATGACTTCCGTGAGAACTAAACGATATAGTTCCTTAAAAATTACAAGCGGTCATGGATCAGGGCGAAAGAATCCTCATAAATGCCACTGTCCCCCTAAGGAGTGGTACCCCGTATCGCTTCTCCGAGCCCACCCCTTAGCAGCTAGACGCCCACTTTTGAGAGCCGCTGTTTAGATTGCTTTCTACGGTTTGAGTTATCTAATTCCATTTGCGAATCGACCATTCGGTGGAGTTGTTCTTGATGTTTACTACTTATTAGTACAGGGTAACAACACTAGCGCATCACTGATCTGCAGCCATAGACTTTATTTACAAAAACTTATGTGAAAAAGGGCGTTACAAAGGAAACGGCAACATGCCTAGTGGTGGTCCTCACGAGCGATCTAAATGCAACCATTGCCGTCTATGGTACATCTTCCAGCGAAACGCGGACGGTGACGCGTGTCCAATCCTCGAAGATCAGCAGGGCTAGCGACAGTCGCACTGTTCGTCATCGTCATCCTACTCCTGTCCAGATACAATTTGTCCGCCTCGTTGATTCTCCATCCTGAATCTGAGGAAAGCATTTTTTGTTGTTGCTCTTATCTGTCATATCGAAATAACTGCTATCGACAGATCTCGTTACTGGAACTGACGGTCCCGAACGTATGTGCCTTAGAGCTACTCCACACTTCACCCAACCTCAGTAAGTTAAGTATTTTGGTTGTGACTAGGGAGAACTCACTTGGTGGTATTCATCTTGTGTAAACGAAAGCACAGTCTCATTGACTTCTTAACGAGGTCGACGTCAGCTGTTGTCGAACGGGACTGAAAAGGCATGTCATCACCGTTCGTTTGGACGGATTCACTGTCATGTCTGTGGATGGTGGTAGCATATCTCACTGAGTGCGAATATACCTGTTCATTACTTAAAACTCGTCAGGGAGAAATACTTCCGTCTCATGAATTTCACTCCGAGATGTGTAACCGTCGCCGTTCAGCTGTAACACTCGGCGCTTAGCTGCCATATGATCCGATGGAAGCACGGGAGCTGAGATACTGCCAGGTTGTCCAAGCCTAGACGGTAGCAGAGGCTAAGTCAGGTTAGTAAGTTCGCGCTTTAACCACTTAGCTACCTCGAGCTCAAGTCACCCCAGGTGTACCCTGAATAATATTTGTGTTTCATATTCAGTTGAAGGTAGATTTGATGGAGTTCCCCGTTAAGAATAGCGATTGGCCGAGATGGCTCAGTAGATAGAGCGTGAATTTACTGACCGGAAGGTCCGTGGTTCGAACCCAACCCCTGCATCCCGGCTGTTCCTCTCTAGGCTTGGGCATCCTAGCAGTATCTCAGCCATCGTGCTTCTTTCGGGTGACATGGTGGCTAGCCACCGAAAGGATGCTACAGCTGGACGATTATTCTTATTTGATGTATATTTAACTCCACATTGATATTCGAGGGTTATGTCCACCCAACAAGTGTATCAGTAGGTTGCCGGCGAGATTTAACGAATCTTACGAATAATGTCTCGTCAGTGTAGTGCTACGCATGTACTTAGTCGTGTTGCGCTTGCTTCCTGCTCGAAAGTAAACTGGTTCTCTTGAGGTTTCAAAATACAGGAGCATAACTATGCACGTGACGTTCGCGGCATTCGTGAAAATGGGCGATTTCAACTACCTGGGACAAGTCGACGCCTTGTCGATCTTTCAAAAAATGGGTCTCGTATGACTGTGACAATCTCCGGAACACCGTCTCAACCTCGTGTTCAAGAAAACCTTCGGACATCCCCTTGTTTTGCCGGGTGCTCACGTCAGTGATCTTCGCTGTCAAAGGAGAACAGCGTGTTGGTCGCGTACGACGCCAGCACGGTATCCGGTGGTGGCCTAAATCACATGTTTCAGCCCACCAGTTGACCAGTCTGTTCTATAGGTTCAACGAGACCAATGTTTGGGCACTGCTGTTGCCTGTTGATAGACTTGTCAGTATATACAGGGTATCTCGCCATCGGGCTACCATACGACGGATGACTGAATGAACAGGTAAATGAAAATATATTGGTGAATAAAGTAAGGCTTGATGGCTTCTGTTGTCAACTTGGTCACTAACCCTAGTGTCCAGTGTTCTTCAGATGTCCAGCTAGGATTTTTGCGACAAAGCTGGTTGTGTAGTCAAATGGCAAACGCTTCTGCAGTCGATAGCCATCGTCATAAACGCCAATTGCTGTGCTGTGTACAGCGTGTCCCCACATGCCTGGAATCCGTAATTTCTACTTTATTTCAGGCGGAGCAACCGAAGGTTTGAGTAGCTCCTGGCTTAGAACTATAATACGGGTTCAACAACGAGACATGTGGATGTTCTTTTCATTACCTGCGAAGGTGGTGCGCCTGTGTGGGTTAGACTTATCAGAAACCCTCTGTACCAAGGACTAACGAGTGAAGTACAAATCCTATTGACAGTCTTTAGTGAGCAACTTATGGGCGAATCGCGTACAGTTGTTTAAATATGGAGCGGCAACCCAACCCAGAGGCAGTGGTGTTTCCTTGCTCAAACTAAAGTTGTCACCATGTGGGGGTTGGGCTTCAGTGCTCTAATGATCCCACGGGCTGCAGTGGCTACAACTCAGCTTCAGCCATTACACAAAGGCCAACAGGGAGCAACCCGACGAAGAACAGCGGGTCCCCGTAACGCGAAAAGTCATATCACGAGGCACTCTGGAGCTGAAGCCGTACTGTCCTCTGAAGTGAGGTGTTTCCTTCGGGCGCCCAGCATGTCCATATTTATGGAACCAGCGATGCTGCCGATTAACTGGTCTGAGGAGAGCGGTTAATGAAACTGTCTCCGAATAGGATGGCACTTCAGTTCATTCACATAAACGTCGTCTTAAACGATGGGCTGAACACTTTGTAGAACATTTCATCTGGGCTCCAGCAACTCACTCTGGAAGGACCAAATGAACCCGAATGGAACATCGGCGTCAGTCCGCCATGGACGACGGTAGTCCAGCAATCTCAATGTTTCAGCGCAACAAATCAGACGGTTTGCATCCAGCACTCTTCAGAAAAGGCGGCAAGTCCGTGGTGGCTAAGCTAACGGCCCTGCTCCAAAAGATCTGGAATGGGGACAAAATTGCGACAGAATGGAACGCCTCAGCTGTGATTTTTATGTTCAAAAAGGGTGCAACAACATTGTGCGAAAAACGGGGCATCAGTATAGTGGCTAGTTTCCAAGGTGCCCTCTGGTGTCATCCTACGAAGGTTGCTCCATCATCGGGAGAGTCAGATTCGCGAGAATCAAGCTGAGTTTCGTCCTGACCGGCGTTGTATCAATCGTATCTTCACTTTACGACAAGTACTGGAACTGCGCCACCCCTTCTGACGACCAACAGTGATCGGTCTTTTCTATCTCAGATCCGCTTTTGACTCCGTTGATCTTCAGAAACTGTAACAGTTTGTGGTAATGAATGATGCCCATTCTAAATTCTTGTCCCCTATAGGGGCTTTATATGCCTCCTTCCGTGGACATTTTCGTGTTTGCTTCAAATTCTCCCATGAGTTCACATCTAATGATGTCACCCAAGAATTTCCTCTGATGCCTTTTCTCTTTAACTTCGTAATCGATCAACGTGGTAGACTAGTTCGTACATCTAGGCAGCTGCATAACTCTCGGTGGGCTGGCTAAATACGAAGTCAGGAAAAAAGGCCAGGACAACGTTTGCCAACCTCCGATATTTGTGGCGCCGACATGAAAGCTTGACTGTCAAGGGCAGAGTGTACGGTGCCGCTGTTCGACCTGTCGTAATTTATGGGTGTGGCCGCTGCTAGTGGAGGGCCTTCAGTGGCTTTCTGTATTTGACCGTCAATGCCTCCGAAACGTTGCGTGGACCTGGTGGGAACATCACATCAGTAATGCTGCCGTGCGTCACATAGTTCTCGAGAAAGTTCATTCGCCCTCGATAGATCAGCTGGTCATACTCCCCAGGTTACATTATCATAGATGGGAGCGAGATAGCTCCGTGGTTCGAATCCGACCTCTGCCTCTCGACTTCCTCTGTCTAGGCATGGGCAACCTGGCAGTATTCCAGCCCTCGGGCTTCCTTCTGGTAGCATGGCAGTTAGGCACCGAAAAGGTGCTACAGCTGAACGATTTTCTTACGATCATAGTCAACAACATCAGTGTTGACACTGATGCTTCACTGTCATACAACCACAAAGTTTATCTAATTATTTTTGCAGCCTCAGTAGAAAGAAGAGAAAAAGTGAGTGATGGAGGGACCTGGCGCTGGCCTATCACAAGCATTCTGGGGTGCCTACACATTCGAGCGCCCAATCAGACAGTCTGGGTAGAAACTGATAGCACGAACGCCACTGAAATTGATTAGCCGCCATTTCCTGAAATGTCTCCAGCCAAGTGCAAGGAGCTCACGGGAACCCCGTATTGGAAGACGGACCGCGCCATCAACACTTAGACTCTCGTAGTCTCTTTCACACCCTTATGCCAAGTCATGCGTTGTTCACTTCGTGCTTTACGCTACTCTGAAGGAGCCACGGAAAACACCATTCGTCTCGGTAGACGATGTTTCGGCATGCTTAACCAGGTCACTGCAGCTGATAGAGCGAGATGTTTTCCGCGACTGAAGTACCTGCTGCCCAATCAAATGCCCATTTTTTAATTACCTCGTTATGAATTCGTTGACGCCATCCGACAGCAGCAACACCTCTGAGGCTTCGGTCGTCAAAGACCGGAAGACGCCTCACATAATCTGTCCGCAGAGACCATGTCTCGCAACCACAACAATGCAGCCATTACTGTAGTCTGGTACATGCGACCCTTGAGATATAGTGATATGCCTTCTTGACTCCACAAGTGACGCAAATCAGAAAACGTGATTCTGGCCTTTGAGATTCGTGCACTGACTTCATCAGACACTTCCGTCAGTACTAACACGACTACGGGAAATTCTCTACAACCTCCAGTGCTTCTTGAATTGTAAGAATTATGTTCAGAGACTGCACATTCTGAAGCATGAATTTGCGCTTTAAAGGTTCAATGCGCATGCCGAAAGATGGTATGATGGTTACACTGGTTAGTTCATGTACTTCGAATGCCAGAAGACCATTGGCCTCGTAGAGTCCCTTACGCCCGGCCTTGTGTCGGAATTGAAGCATCAGTGTCAGCACTGATGCTGATGATGTGTCGGATGGAGACAACCCAGAGGTGGTCAGTCTATGACTTGGCAACAAAGCATGAAAGTCCTTACCAGTCAGCTTAGTCCCGATAGTTGCCGTCTTCCTGGACGGAGGCAGCGAGATGGTTACTGACCCCTGGCAGATATTGCAGTGTTACGCAGCCAATGGCGCTATTGTGTCAAAGCTATCTCCTTCACTGTGTAGCTCTCATTCCCCGCCATACCGAACAAAGAGCCGTTTGGCGTCCGTTAACTGCTTGGGCCATCGCCCACAACGCGCTGCTCTCGTTCCCTTATTCTTCGATTAACGAAGCTGCAATAGGTGAAACTACTGCACTTCGGTGCACGATTTGTACTTGTTAGAAGTGTTTATCGCTGCTCCTGGGTACCGGTAAGTCTTCGGAAGTTTTCAGTTCTGTCGCCAAATGAAGTGGAAGAGCTTACGGAAAGATTCGAATTTTCACGTATTGTTTGTGGGCTTAGGCTGTGATCTCGTCCTTTCTACAATGACACTAGGGGCATAAATGGTACCAGTGGGTGCTTATTTACTTCTCTTCTGTGTGCTGCTTATGTTTTCCTGTCCAATTGAACCACTGTCCTCTCCCTAGTGGCTACACGGATCGTCAGCATAATGTCCCTCATGTAGGACATTGCGACCACTTTGACGCAGTGTAGGCACTAAAATGTGCCCAAAGGTCACTTCAGTCATATAATATATTCACAGTCACTCATCTGACACTCACTGGGCATCCTAATCTTTAAGGACGTTTCAAAAAATCACGACATTTACGGTCAACCGTGGCGCGATGCACTACATTCTTTTAACTTCCTACTAGTCCCCAGCGCTGGATCGAATTTGAAACACCACTTTTTTCGTTTCGTCAGTTTTAGCCTATGCGCTTAGAGTACGAGCTCGAGAGCCTGTTGCTTCTGACCTATATGGCAGTAGTTCCAGTTTATCTCGGATTTGCGGTTTCCCCATCTAGGTATAGGTAGCCTTGGACTGTCACAACCCTCGCGACCGAACAAATGTGGAATATCCGTTCTACTTTGTCGCCCTCAAAGTCTGTAGTATTTTCAAACAGCAGGCATATATACTGAAGTCCTACTTTGTACGAATACCACCTTGTGTTGTCAGAGCAACGTGCGTACGAGAACAAAACCCCGTAATGCATATCGATCAACCTTGTTCTCACGTTTCACTCTTCTGTCATCCAGTTACCTTGACGCGTTGACTCGTGTTTTGTATAGCTAGTTTCCCTGGCCGTAATCTCTCCAAGTGCTCTCTGGCCAACTGAGTTGTATGGAGGCGCATGGAATGTCTTACTTGTCAGTACGTTGACGAGAGCGTCTTGTGCTTAAGCCGTAATCTCTTTTGGCCTGCATCACTTCTCAGCTGGAACGTGTGTTGAGTATTTTGCCGCGTCAGACACGAGTAAACCGGGAGGTCATAAGTAAGCGACCGTCAGGGCCGTAAGTAATCTCTTCCGGGTACACGTCCCAACTTTGGCCTTGAGCGTACTCGATTGATGCTTCCGCCCTTTGTCAAGCAGCCATGCGCCAGTTCACAAACTCTTTCAATCGCCCAAAAGGGTTCATCTGTGTCGACTAACATACTTTCAGCAACTAATGGACCTTGTCGTAATTGGGTATGCGGACCTCGGTAAACTGAAGTCTATGCTCGTAATGCTATAAGGCTGTATGACGTCTCTCACACATAGACAGTGGCTTCATATTAATCTGAGAGTCTCAAGACTAAATACAACAGCGCCACAGGCAGACCTCAAATACGGTAACTTAAAGATAAGCGGCGGTCTGACCAGTCTAAAAGCGCTTTACACTGACTCCCAAAAATGGTCGAAAGTCTATGGCAAGTTTTTACCGAGGTCATCAAGATATCCCATCCGCTTTCCATTTTAACCCTGCTACGAATATTATGAAATTGTCATTTCCAGCCTAACTCCCCTGACCCCAAGAGTGCGTTCGATTTTGTCGGCCGGCTATTTTTTTCAACATGGCGCGAGATGTTACGCCCCAGAAGTTCTTGGATATCATGCGCTGTTTGTATTCGCCTACTTGTGGGTCTGTGAAAGTATATGGGGAGCTCTCCAGAAGCTTTCGTACAACCGCTGCTGTCCAACAAGGATGTCCACTTCATTTTTGTTTACTTCTGTTGCTAGTGAGGTAATGAGGCGAACACTGGATGGTCTCCAAAACCCCAGTGTTCGGATCTCTCCGAGCGAGAACCTTGTCGACCTGGAATATGCAGACGACATTATTTTTCAATAAGAGCGGGAAGTGCAAGCGAAACTAGAAACCCTGACCTAGGTCATCCAGTCCTTCGGCATGTGTTTCGAACCCAAACAGTCATTCTGCGGGACGTACATTCTTTGAACATGCTTTAGAATTCAGGGAGCGACACTGGAAGTTGTGGAACACCATATGTATCTCCGACGGTAGTGTGACAGACTAAGTAAACGCACGAATCTCGAAGGCCAGAATTGCGTTTTCCAATTCACGTCATTCGTGGCACCAAAAAGGCATCTCACTGGATCTCAAAGGATGCTTGCATCAAACCACAGTATGGGCTGTATTGTTGTACGATTTGGAGGATTGTCCACTTTGGGCGGAAGAAATGAAACTTCTTCAGGTCTTTGACCACCGATTTCTCAGAAGTATAGGTGGAATCAGCTGGAACCAACGAACTAGCAGTGAGGTGATCAGGAGACGCGTTTTCGGTTAAGCTGATGGTACTGCCTCAAAGAATGCATCCAGCACTATAAGGTGAGATGGCTGGGCCACGAGTTACGCTTGCCTGGACGAGCGCTGTTTTTCGTCCCTAATTCGGAGTGACTGAAACCTAGAGGTGAACAGAATATGACATTGCGGGAAGGATTAAAGGATGCTACCGAAGTTTTTGGCGCTGTCGGTACTGTCCCCCTTCAAAAGTGCAGCCTATGTGCTCCTCCCTATGCTTGGCTGGACACGCTGAACGATATGGTAGTTAACCGATGCCAGTGGCGTTCCTGTTAGTTTCTATGCAGATTGACTGAGTGCTGGAGGTGTAGGCACCTCAGAATGCTTGCGATAGGTCAGCACCAGGTCCCCTCCTTCACCCACCCTTTCCTTTTCATTCCAATGCTTTAAATATAATTAGGTAAACTTTGTGTTTGAAGCATCAGTGTCAGCATCGATGTTGCTTTCTCTGATGATGGTGCCTGCTTATGAAACTCAGACACTTGTATTCACCTCTATGGTTTGGCCACGAAATATCCCCTCGAATGTGAAAGGCTACAGTGGCGTTTGCCATTCTCGATCTGGCTTCTTTTATCTACCAAGAATCGTTCAGCTGTAACACCTTTTCGAATCCTAGCTGCCATGCCACTCAAATGAAGCACAAAGGCTGAGATACTGTCAAGTTGCTCAAGCCTAGATAGAAGCAGTTGAGTTGCTGTAGTCGGGTTGGAACCACGAAACTTCAGGTCAGTAAGTTCTTGCCTTAACCGCTGAGCTAGCTCGAGCTCATATATCTACAGAGATGCAGTGACATGTCAAAGTCTTGTATTTGTTAACATATGTCAGGAAATTGATAACGGATATCATCTCTGAAACCGTTTGAATTTTGCATGGGCGGCGGATTACTGATACTGAGTGGCGTCGACCGGATTTCACAGGCTAGGACTGGCGTAGATAGATTCATTGATGACACCCTATTTGTTGCACTGGCTAGGTCACCTGCTTGGTACGCCGGAGGACCACCTATCTACCAAAATCCTTTTGGTTCCATCTACAGCAGTGGTTGGCCGCGCATTTTTCAGTATATAGTCATTCCTGCTACCACTGGCTCGGAACAACATTATCCGAAAGTGCCCGGAAACTACTCGAGATTAGTAACTTGGAATGAATCGGGATACTACGGGGCGAAGTGGGTTGAAACTCGCATTTGGCTACTGGTGAATTTTCGCTTGCGTGTTATATGAATTAAGTTACTATTTTTCACAATTTGGAACTACCCATGTAGGAGTGTGAAAAACTGTCGTTCAGCTGTGGAACCATTCCAGTGCACAGCTGCCCTGCAGAGCACCATGACCGAGATAGCGCCAGGTTACTCCAGTCTACACAGGAGCAACCGAAAAGTCACGGTTAGTTTTGAACCACGGACCCTCTGGACAGTAACTTCGCACCTTAATCACTGAGTTACCTGTAGCCCGAACCGCCCAGGCAAGGATTTTTCAGCCATATCGAATGGGTAATCCAGGTTTGGGTTTGGTCCTGACCACTCCTGTAGCTGCGCTTTCAGGGTGTTAAACGCATATCAGATCCCGCAGTTGAACTAATTTCGTTATTTCTTTCAATGGCGTTCGACCCAATTGTACACAATATCTACCAGCGACCTCCCCTGGAACATTTCGGTCGTCAGAGACAGGCGTGGATTACTGTACAAGCATATCACTATTGTGGCCTTGACTGGCCACTGAATGTGATGAAATCGGGCGAAATTGTTTACTCGTTCACGGACGTTAACGCGTAGCGCTTTCGGTGGAGTGACGATTTAGACAAAGCAAACACTCGTGGTGCTTGGCTATCAACTGAAGTACAGCCTTTGATCTACAGGCAAATCGTTATTGCCCGTCGAAGGCAGTAGATCGCTTCCACCGTTTGCCAGATGATGTAGTCTATGCACCCTAGATTACTATGGAATCCAGTGTGATTTTCCTATATGTGTCTCCCCCGTGTGATGAATTTACACAGGGCAAAACCAGATAGCACCTCGGATGTTACAGCCATTGGGCAAATACTTCTATAGCTTCTGCAGAGTATCCGCATATCTCACGAGAGGCTCGAATCGTATTCCGCTAAGGAGTAAGATGACAATTGATTCGCTCTTCCAAGTATTCGGCACGTTCTTCCAAACGAGGCTTTTGAGAATAAATTGCGGAGCCTCCCTTCCTGTCGGTTATCTCACTAGCAGCGAACAGCCATAACATGCAATGTGGGATACTTTTATCTGTCTCTAACCCTCAGGTCTTCATTATCCGTCGATGTTCTCCATCTCTCATTCAAATCTTCGCTTTTGAGGACGTAGTTTGGACGTCGTAGGCAGTATATGGCAGTGAAGCATCATTGTCAACACTGATGTTGCTGTCTCTGATGATGGTGATGATAATGATGCAGCCACTAGTTAGTGCTGTGGCTTCGAAATTATGCCAGTCAATTTTGAAAGCTGTGGACCTTTTTCAGTTTTTTATTTGTCGTTTACGTTCCCCGCACCATCCCAACCGCCGGGCGCTGTTGGTGGTGAAACTCCAACGATCTTGCCGGCTACGGTGACTGGAACTCAATTCCTCAAGGTTTGACCATACCGGAAAGGCCAACGGGGAGCACTCCAACGAAGAACGATGGGTCTCCATATTTATGGTGGCAGTGATGCTGCCTTCTCACTAGGGAAGATGGGTTAGTAACGGACCCTAACAACCATACACTCCGATCATTCAGTTGTTGGCCGTGATTGCCGGTGTGCTATCCGGTACGGTCGAAAAACACCTAAACCATACCCCATGAGCCGATACGGCCCCTGCCTTATCTGTTGTACATAGGAGCATCAGGTGTCAAGCATCTTTGCGCTCTCGGGCATGGCCACCCCCGTGCAGCTAAGTGGATCCTACCATAGAGTCATCGACTCTAGAGGGGCACCTCAAGAAAAGCCCCACATCCTCCCGCTGTCTTGCGGGTCAGCTTCGAAGCTGATGAGGATGGATTTCATCAAAAATTGTCACGGATACTTTGGTCTGCGGAAAGTGTTGATACTATGCTCCTATCAGGTGGTGTGGATGCTCAAGCTGGCCAACCAAGTCCTGAGGGTGCTCATCTTTGGCTGATTCGAGTTTGGTACGTACTGCACGGTTAATCGAGATCCACTTCTCCAGTTACGTGTTGAGTATCATTTGTTTCTTAGCCAACACAAGCGCTCGCACTCTGTTACCTGGAGGCCATCAACCGTGGATTCATTTGGACCATCTACCGGCGGAGAGCTTCAATATAGGATTGTCTTTCATTTTGGAGTACGCAGGTTGACTCTGACCAAGACATCGTGCGGGCACACGTATCAATTCGCTTTCTGCCGGGAGTGCATCAGTCGATACAAGGTCGTTAAATTCGTCACCACCAAAACCTCTTTCCTAGCAGTCTGCAGCTGAGTTGGGTAAGAAGCACTCCCACAAATAAACCGGCACAATGACATTAATGGTGATTTTAGGACGTTCGGAAACAACTGCAAGAAGCCGTACCGTAGCTTTTGAAACCGTTTGCCCGGGGTCTCCTACACACTGATGTACTCTGGATATCATCACGATCATCAGTTCATTGATACCGAGGAAACTGTACCAGTAGCAAACGACTTTGATGACGCGTGTAGATCCCTGAAAAGCATAGAGGTTGACAGATGGGACTGGTGACTAGCGAAGTTCAGGGAGTCGGAGAGGGAACCAGGAACCAGTCGCGTCCTGTTCCAACTAATCCGGCCGACTGATCCGAGGAAGGTTGTCATCAGAGTATCTATCTCCAAAAATAGTTTAGACTCATTTCAGTCACGGAATTATCGTGAACATTGAGCTGAGCACTCGGAATACCTGTTAAGGCGGCCTCATCGACCCAACCCTTGGAAGAACCACGTGAAGCTGAAGTGAACACTGACACCAGACCTCTGTCGACAACAGACATCCAACGCGAAATCTCATTGCCCTGATGCGACAGACCACCTAATTCAGGTGACTTACGCGTGTATCTCTTCAACGAAAGTAGTGAATCCGTTATAATTGGTCCAACGACCTTACTCTAAACTGATTAGAATGAAGACAGTAAAGCGCTCCGACAGTGATTCCAACGTTTAAAAAATGGTGCGAGCATTTCTTCCGAGAACCACCAAAACGTCAGTCCAGTAGGCAGGACTTCCAAGATGCATTCTGATCCTATCTCGCGAAGGTTGATCCATCGTCGGCGGAGTCTGGTTTACCAGAAATCAATTTTACCGTTGTCGAGGCTGCCATAATCAGATCTTTATTTTGCGTTAAGTCCTCGAACTGCGTCAATCCTTCTGACAACACCAATGATAGTTTTTCTTTAGTTGAAGGCTGCTTCTGATCCCGTCAGTGCCCTGTTTGGATCTTCTTACCTGCACCTCGGGGATCCGAATACTCCCGGAACCTTCAGTCACAGACTTTGAGTGCGTTGAAGATACCGCTACTCCTGGGTCAGACCCTTTAGAAATGCAAGCTATTTCAGAATAACTTGAAAGTTCTACTTCATGCTCCGGCATGCGCTTCACACCTGCGAAGTGTAATGTTCTATTGCAATACTGGACTTTGTTAAACTTAGCTACCGTACTCGCAGAAGAACCGATCGATGTGGTAGGTAAATTCATCTCTCCGGGCAGCTGCGTAATCCTAGGCGGACGAGCGAACGATGAAAGGCTCCAAAATGTCCTGATTGTTAGCACAGGTCTTTTGCAGAGGTGCATACAAATAGAAAACATTAAGTCGTAATTCGAAATACAGTTAAATAAAAGACAACATACAAAGTATACACAGAGCATGTAAAATAGAGTTATCAATGAAAAACAACTTTCAATGTAACAACCAGACCAGAGCTCACCCGTGGGTTATCATTTACGGCCTTCTTAGGCCAGTGCGGTGGACACGACCAAATATTTGATGCTCGTAGCGCATGCAAAAGGTAGTCTGGTGGCGCGCACTACATGCGAGAGGCACCCTAACATATGGCCACCTGGTACAAGCCACCAGCCTGGTCTATAAAGTGACCAGTAAGCGCGGGAAACTGCGATTGGTACATTTCTCAGTTTTAACACAGCCTTGTTGGCAAATGCGTTAGCACTGGAAATAGACCGCTGGTGCTCTCGGGTGACATGTATCTGAATTTACATGCGCAGCTGAACGGCTAAAAGTTGACTGCTTACTGGAATCCACTCCAGAACAGTGCTTTCAGGTCTGGTGCTCAGTGCTATTTCATCACCAATGAGTCATAATCTCAGAACCAGATTATCCAACTGACAACTTCTCAGGCAGAGAGATGGTCAACCCATAAGTTAGTTGGTAGGAAGATGCAAACGCGATTGTCAGTACGACCCCCAGGATGGGGTCCTGCTATGCTTGATTGGACGGGCTGAGTTATGGTTGGTTAGTCGGTGTCAATGGCAAACTTTGTTATCAGTCCAGCTCCAGGTTGTCTGAATGAGTGTTTGGAGGTGTAGAGTGTTCATAGTAGACTCGCACCAGGTCTATCTCCTGTCCCTTTTATTCCTTTTACGACATGGTCTCCGAATAAATTTTGCCTGTACGACAGTGAAGTGTCGATGTTTAAAATCGGTGTGTTGTCCATGATGATGCGAAAACTGGGGGTTCGTGTTGGGGACTTCGAAGTTTTAAACCAACCCATTATCCTGTGTGGGTGTTTCGGGGATATGTCAGCATCAAGGCAGAATAGATTCGGAGCGAAAGATGTCTTACCCAGTATGGCGAAACACTGATGTGAAAAACTGCTAACGCATCTTCCAACTTACTAAGTTATTGGTTTCACTAGTTTTTTTGATGAAAATAGTAATTCAGCCGTGGCAACCTTTCTGTGCATATCTGCCGCGCAACGTGGAGGCACGACGGGTGAGCTACACAAGGGTCGCCCAAGCCTAGGCAGGAGTGGGTTTTAAACGCGGCTACAAATATTTCCACATTCAAGTAACGTGTATTACATTCGCATGGAGCTTACTGTACGTGCATGTCATCGTTTTGTCTGGAAACTTCTCAGTGTTGATAAATGAAGCATGTTGTATTGAAGTATGACTTCATATTTCGTGCGATAGTTGGCTGCTGAACCAGTTGATGATATGTAGTTCCTACGTACAGTTATAACAGTATTTCATTTTCCTGGACCCTGCATTTTAACAGTTGTTGAAAGGGTTGCTACATAAACGCTTCGATTCGATTCATCTCCATCATGTATTGCAAATTAATGCTAATGTGTGAATTTATTCAGGAATGAACCTCCGATACTTGACTGAAATCCTTGTTCCTATGTATTCTGTCAGTGTTATTTCGTAAAATGACACAATCAGTGAATGCCTCATCCAGCTAGCGCAAACAATTTCTGAATTCAACTGCACTTTCGGTTGTTATTCCATCCAAAATAGACCGTGTTTATCAAAATTACTCGGGACTTGCTTTCCAAAATGTGTATTTGCGTGATCGTGTTTAATGTCGCGAATTTACTCCCGGTTGTACTACGGCGTTGATCGGTCCCTGTTCCGGGTGGTCTGTGTGGTGTGGTTCGTTGCTCCATCGATTTGTGTGTATTTCGTAGATAGAAGTTCTGCTACGTCTATTGGTTTGCTTTCCTATACGTTAATGTCTTGAGGGGCATGGCATCTATGGGTGGGGTGCCTGCGTTTCCTTCCGGTGTCTGAGAACCGTAGCTGGCTCTGGATAGTGTTAGTGAACACATAACAAGTGTTTCCGTGCGTAGCAGGTATGCAGGTCGCCCGAGGTCCAGCAATACGCTGTTTAGGCTCGGCCACAAGCAACGTATGTCAAATCTTCATAGCATGAACTGTGCTGTGAGCAACGCGTGATTTGACAGGTAGGTATAAAGAAGACATAATTTGAATATTGTTGGTTTGGTCAGCCTTCTATGATGCTCCTTATACTTGGCTGGAGATTTTGCAATATACGGTGGCTAACCGTTTGTATTGTCACGTTTTTAGCGACCGTTGGAGACACAAGCACTCCAGAATTATTGTAGTAGGCGATCGCCAGATCCGCCTCCTTTCTTCCTGTTTCCACCTCAGCGTTATTTAAATAAACCTTGCTATTGGAGCAGCCCTGTCGGCATTGGTGCTGTCTGTTGCCTTCAGATTTCCTCAATGAAGACGCGTTTCTCAAGACTCATCTTGGTATTAAACTGATGCTTGTGTCATTGGATTGAACTTTAGTGTCCAGTTCTATTAGTTGGCTTTAATATTCTGGTGTCGAAACGCCAGTGCTGATTTTGTCCACACATAATGATAACATGAACCGTTCCACGTAAAGTGATGTCTCCGGCGTAAGTCCACTTTGGAGCTGTGTCGTCCGCACACAAGAGCTCGAGATGGCTCAGTGGTTAAGGCGCGAACTTACTGACTGGAAGGTCTGTGGTTCTAACCCGACCTCTACATCTAGACTGCTCCTGTCTAAGCTTGGCAGTATCTCGCCCCTCGTGCTTCTTTCGGGTGGCATGGCAGCTAAGCACCGAAATGGTGTTATAGCTGAATGATTTTTTATACAAGTGCTTTGAGGCTGAATCAGTGGCAGTACCTCCCCTAACCTCGTCTCTAATTGATAAAAGATCGATGTAAGGTCTTAACTCTGATTAACATGTGCCATTTGAGAATACTCCAAGACCGCACACTGCTTGATCTGATTTCAGTCAACCATATTCGTGTGCTCGACCAACATGGGGAAGCAAGTTGGCTGTTGGGATGTCTTAGCCAGCATCCTTTGCCTTGCCCTTAAACCCACCACGTGCTCTCCAACCCCGCCTAAAAGGACGCGGTCAGCCTACTAACCAAATCCAACTTAACCTATCACCTTAATTGTCTATGTGGACTTAGGTACATTGGCAGAACTATGAGGCGCTTTATGACACGGCTATGGGTGTACATACTCGAGTAGCTTACCAGAATTTAATCGTGTAGTCCGAACTTGGTCTGTACCACACAGTAAATGGTCACGCTGTAGGCCCAACAGCTGCCCTAAGGTGATTTGTATGCATAATCACAGACAAGAATTTCACATATCTGAGGCACTAATATACCGCTTTATTTCTCTCTGTACATGAAAAAATCACTGATGTTGATCCAGCCTGGTTACCCATCCTTTAGTTTTATTCTGAAAGCCTATTTAATTGCCATACTCTTCTCTGTAACAATGGTTTCACTTGCTAGTGATTAGTTGGAGGGTTGGTAGAAGTTGTATCCACGCCGCTTTATTTACTGGTGTATCGTTGTTTTCTCTCAGGACATCGAAGTCGACGAAGCCACTCCGGTTCATACTCAATCGATCAAAATGCACTAATGAACTGGGTAGGTGTTATCATTCAACATTTTACCAATCTCTTCTCGTAAGGATTATGATGACTACGTTCAACAGGTCAGCCGGAGCCTCCAACCTACCATCTACCCTGGTGTGGTAAGTCAACCTTTCCACTCGCCTCTGACTTTCTTCTTTAAAAGACTACTCGCTTGTTTGCGTCTGTTTCTCATTAATCGTGGCTATAAGCATTTAACGCTGCTTCTACCCTTTACTCGGTCGTTGAACCCAGCAGTCTCGATGCGTCCATTCGTTTTGTGTTCTACCAGTAATCAGACGTGTTCGTTATCCAGAGCGCGAGCGAACAATAGCCAGTGGCAAATATACTTTATGTTTAACATAGAGCTGGGATATTTTAGTTACAATCCTCGTATCGTTTAGCGACCCTTCACAACGTAGGAACACAATGTTTTCGATTTTAAATGCACATTGAGATATTTAATACGTTATAAGGTTTTATTCGTACGTTCAGCTCATTATGGTCAATGTTTCAGAAAGCCATGGAATACCGCTCCTTCAACCTACACCTTTCATGCCGCAAGTTAAGTAAACCAATGCTGCAAGCCCTGGACCCTCTGTACATCTGCTTCACCCCTGTTGAAAGTCATCAACAATGAGTATCACGATTTTCTGGAGAGATTCGGCAGTTTAACCTTTGGAGAGGGTTTGACTGATCAGCACTGGCTTCACGCTGTACTTTTCTTCATTCGCGGGGGGGGGGGGCAATGGCTCAGTGGTTAGAGCGCGAATTTACTGATCGGAAGGTCCATGGTTCGAACCCGACCTCTGCATCTCGACTTCCCCTGTCTAGGCTTGGGCAACTTGGCAGTATCCCAGCCATCATGCTTCATTCAGGTGGCATGGCAGTTATGCACCGAAAGGGTGCTACAGCTGATTGGCTTCGGTTTACGGTTTTCTCTTCGTTCGTGAAAAATCCTTTTTTGTCACAACTTGTGTTAATAACCAGTCGAACTGATATGGATGAATTCGTACGTTTGTGGTATCAGTCTAAGTCAAATCTCAGTTTTGTGCCACCAATTTTGCACTCATTTAATCTGGTGTTGACATGGGGCCAGAGCTGTTCTGAATTGTTGTCTAAAGTTCCGGGTAAGTTCATTTCGCCTCGTCTCGCTGCTCACATGTCAGCAACACATCAAGGGTTTTTGTACTGATAGCGCTGGTAAGTTATAGTGATTCCGATCTCGTCTGATGGCACTGTCCTAAATGTATACTAGCTCAACCGTTTACTGAAACCTACATGAAAGTAGTCATCTTAAAGGGTGATCGTGTTGATACCACTTGTTCCGTACCACAAAACCGTATTCACAAAGCTTACCTTCGACCATACAAGCTGGATAGAAACAGGCTGAATTTATTGGCACATACATCTTTCAATGCCTCATGTGCAATGTGAAGCAAACCCTACATTCTGTGGCTCACAATTCTCGCAGTCCGCTACACTTTTCCTCTTTCTGTTTGCACAACCCTAAATTTGAGTTTTTTACGGTGTATATTTCACAATCAGTCTATCAACCCGCCTTCCTGAAGCACTGTTTTTAACCTTAGCGTGATTGTCCATGCTGGCAACACTTCCTGTGCATAAAACGCCCAAAGATTTATCTGAGGACACCATCGAGATTTGACTCACAATCTTCGCACTTGAGTTTGTATGTACTCCGTGCCAACTATTGACCAAACCTTTCCTTACATTTTAGACCGGAGGAGCTGGAAGTACGCTAAACGTGTACCAACCGTCTGTTAGTCCAGCACAAGATAAGCAGGTGAGCCAGTAGCGTATGTACAATGATAACCACTCAATGCACGTCAGGTGAACGCCCTTGACCCAAATCCAAATTAAGAGTCTAACGATGTGTTCAGCTTTACGGTGAATCTTTGTTTATTCAAAGATGTTTTGTTCGAAGGTGAGACGCCCATCTCAGTTATGTCTACGTGGTCGGTTTTTCTCTCAGAGTTACTATCTACAAATTTACCTTCTTCAGACAGACTGAACCTTTTTTACCTTGAAGAGTTCTCTCTTGGATGGCACATGCCTCTTATCTGCTACGGTGGACACTAAGTGACTGGTTGATAAGAGCAGCTAAGACTGGTTCCACTGGGTTACAAATATATCGAGACTTCTTATAGTGAAGACAATTAGAGAAAACCGAGTCTAGCACTCTTCAAACGAATACTTCTGCCGCGGTCAACTGATAATACTTTTGGGTTATTGTTATCTTAGGCAGGACATCCAGGTAGTCACCTGGGAAAACTTGCCAAAAGCCTTCAGTGCACTCCATCTGGTTTGGTTTGGTCCCCGGAATTAACCTCCTACCATTTTCTATTTATATCGAATGACCTGGGTCCTTCCCCTCGCTGTCTATCACATGTGAATTGATTACAAGATCTCCTGGAAAACGTTTAATGCATCTGACTTATTTCTTTGTTTTGATCAGTCGGCGAGACTCAACAGTGAACGAATTAGTGTAGTAGTGTGTGTACCTACATTGAAAGACGCATTGTGGAAAACATCCCTTTGATTTTCATAAAGAAAACTACTCACAAGGTTGCTTAAAACTCCTTGACAGCAACCTTGTGAGTAGTTCCCTTTATGAAAACATACTGCTATATTTCGAATATCATACCAACTGAAACATGAGGCGGCCTTTGTGCACCACATTCAGTTGAAGAATATCATAAATGAGAGATTCAGCTGAGTCTCTCGTGAAAACTAAATTGGTATGCAAATGAGTGTAGTCGTTGAATCGCGTTGATTTATTAGCGGATTTTTTTTGTTTATTTTAGGGGCCGCGGGTTGCTGGTAGGGTAATTGCATAAAATTAGCCAAAATGACCCAGTTCAGTGGGTTTTGGATGGGGTTTATTGAGCGAATAAGGACTCCCGAGCCGAACAAGTGGGGTTAGTTGGTGTACCTCACTTTGAATGTTTGCTCAAACTTCTGTTCCACAAATTCGTGGAAGGAGGGAGGGTTATTTTTGGAGGCTTTTACTCGGCAAGTCAGCCGGACTTGCCGGCTGACAACCTTGTCCGGAGCTAGTTATTCAATAGTCTCACGGACTTAGTTGTTGGGAGCAAACGTAGCCTAAGGTGTTGGTGGTAGATGTCGGTTCCCGTCACGCAGAGACTGGACCTTACCGTTGTGTGGCGGTTTGTGTACCTCGGCGACCCATTGATCTGGGGGCTGTCCGCGCGACACCCACAGAGTCTCTCATACCAGGTTGGTCAATGGGTAGAGGTCGGACGAACACAGTCTCCTCGCCCTTCAGGTTGGGGGTTGGAACATGTGTGGCGACGTGTTCCATAAAGATGGTAATGTACTTGCATTCCCAGTCCAACACCGCCGCCTTGCAGTTAGGCTTTTGAGCGAAAGGCTTTGGTTGAGGACCCTAATCGTCCTCCTGTCTAGGTGTGGGCGCCCTGACAGTATCCCATACAACCAGTATCCGTACAACCATGACATTTACAGCTAACAATGCTCTCATGCCACATCGGCCGTCGCGTGATGCCATCAGCCGGGTCGCCTTACTTGCTGCACACAGCAGGGCGGGTAAGCGAAAACATGCTACTGCTGACGACTCCCTTCTTACACTT
>SJOL01001537.1:43041-74197 GCA_004794785.1 Opisthorchis felineus | reverse complement strand
TATATTATATATATAATTAGACGAACCGTATGGTTGTACGGCAGTGGAGCATCAACACTGATGTTGCTGTCTTTGACGATGATGATGATGAGATGTCGGTTCTTGATGCCGCATTTCACATTAAGTGCGTTGGACCCGCATCAGACCCTTGATAAGATTCACTTTTTCGACTGTATTGACGGGCGTCGTCATTCGGTTAGTGTGTAGCATATAGAGCCAACGTTTTACAGTCTGTCCATCTGAAGGGCAATATTGTTACTTCCATAAATACCGGGGTTAATATATGCTGCAACTGGAGTGAACAGGTCATTCTCTTCGGGGAACATCACTTCGTGCTGTGAATAGTTTTGGAACATGGAACTTTCGTTCCCTTGAAAGCATTCTCTCTTACGTCTGCACTTAAGTATCCCATATAGAATTTCACCAGCTGCTTATCGCTTCGTGTTTGACCGACGCGCTTATTTGAGCCGGAGTTACGCCTCAGTATTTACAGTTGTACTGCACTCCATGTAAGTTAGCGCAGTTGTTACGGTTATCGCAATTCATCGGCTGGCTCATTATATGGTGGCTGCAACCCCGGAACAAAACATTTGTACTTATTCCGTGCACCGCTACTATTTATTTTTGCTTAGCATACTCATAAGAGTGCATGAGTTTGTAGCTGTACCCTTGTTCAGCTTGACGTAGATTACTTTACCAGCCATTCGTCCGGCAAAGATATACCCATCCTTTACATTGCCTACCTTCGCATTTTCCCATTTCATGTACGCATTGACAGTACGAAGAACGTGTAAATGCATTTCTCCGAGGTATCGATTCTCGTGGGTCTGGTCGACGCAGCTGTACGCGTAGCCGTAGTCGCAGCGGCTCACTCACTCCATCTCCTCGCACGCGTGGTCAAAGGCAGGATTTTTATCGTCGGTCACCGTATTCGAGATCACGGTCACCTTCGGATGAGCTACGTCCACACTCTGGGGACAGAGAAAGGAGAATTGAAGATGATCGATATTATCGCCGAACACCACCACGTTATGACTCACCCCAAAGATATGGAGGTAGGGAGCTCTCACGCAGTCGTTCTCCTCGCGGTGCCCCCTCAGACGAAGATTACTGGCGCCGTGAACCGCCTCGAGCCGTTCACCCTCCTGAGCACGCAGAACGCCACCGCCGTTCTCAAGACAGTCGTTATCCCCGAAGGCGTGACATCTCGCCTAGGCAGGTGCCCGCCAATGGAGGAAGGTCATTCCCGCCGCCTAACCGCCGTTATCGCTGAACACTCGGTAAGGATCGTCAAATATGTGATTTAGTGCGTTTTGTGGTCCGTGTAATGCAGTGGTCTCAAGTTGCTTGAAGCGATTATGGAAAACCGGTGTTCAACACTGATTTTGTGCTGGTAATGATGATGACGATGCTTCTGATAAAATTGCTTGAAGCTGGTACTCCTGACACCTGTCCTACCTTTTATTTCTGGGAAACTTCCTTAGGACTTTCATGCTTCGCCGCACTTTTCCAAACTTTGCTTTACAATGCTTCATTCATCTTTGGTTTTCGTCTCTTTCATTTCTCTTCGATTGTTATCGATATACGTCATATTGTTTATGTTTACTTTATTTCCTCCAATCTGCTAAGCTATGACCATCTTCTGGAGGTTTGTTAGCTGTTTCCTACAAAGGGTATCTAATAATTAGTTTTCTCCCCTTTAATTCATAATGGGAAATGAAAAACAAGATCTTTCGAGTATACTCCTTACAGCCCTAACTTTTCAACGATAGTAACTATCTCTTGTCGCCATTTTTGGATGCAACCTGGATGAACTTTTCACAACGTGAGTTGAATTTGCTTGTAGTCTATCTAAATCCTCCTTTGGTCTTTGCTTCTGTGCCGGACGGATGTATCACTATGAACGTCAGTAGGCGGTTGAAGTAAGTACGATACTAAAATTTAGTAACTAGGCCAGTAGATTTCTGCCTAATATCAGTTTCGTTTATCATAATCGCTGATTTTTTTTTAAACGTTTTACTTCTCCAGCACTGACGCTAATGGGTCCCGTCGCTCTACATTGCGTTCGAACGTTAACTTTGTCGCTTCTGTACAGTGTTAATCTCAATACAACCGTATACTTCATGATGTCTTTTTATCGCTCCTCAGTTACTCAGGGTAGTGAAGTGGTTCAGTGGAGGGTCTTTGTAGTATGCCATTAGTGTATTCATAACAGCAAAGGCCGATGACTTCTGTTGTTGCATTTCAAAGATACAGGCGCTTAAAAGTTCTGCAACTGAGCTGTCTAATGCTTGTCGGCAAGTCTCGAATGCCTGTACTTATGCGACGTGTTGTCATCCAGTGGGGAACTGCTGCTCACCCAGATTGATTGAAAAACCCCAGTTCTGTGTGCCTTGAACGAACGAGAATGTGCAACAGATCAGGCACCTGATGTGCAGCTGAATTGAGTGATTTTATCGGCTTCATCCCAGCGTGTTTTAGTTTGCGATCTTGAATCGAAAATAGTGTTATGAGGTTTGACTCACTGAATTCAGCTGTTTGAGCGGCGGGTCACCGAATGATTTCGAGTGACACTTCGGAAGAGGATATCTGATTGTTGTCATCTGTTGTGCTGAGGGGGCCGTTCGGAATAGATTCTCATAGTCGTCAGCCTCTCGCTAGTTTTATCGTTACCAAACGCATTCGTCGCTGACTACCGCGGTTGGAAGCCCCGCAGTTTGGTTATTTTAGCTTAGATCAACGGGTTAGGTACTAGAGATGTGTCCGTTGTTCCAGTATGTCATTTCTGGAAAGTTTGTGCTTCTCTACGCCTCGTTTAAGTGGCACATTCAGCTTACCACAGCAGATACCCGCTCATGATTTCCAAGGTTTCCGTGTATTGGTGTAGCGGTCGTCTGGGTGAGATCCGTTGACCGGAAGTTTTGAGCTTGCTCATTATTAGAGCTTAATTCCACTGGTGGCAGTTTTCTTGATAACGTTAGTGGGGATGCAGACTCTTCCTTATGTCCTCAGTGTAATGGATGGTCTGGTCGGACAGATCCCAACGTGTTTATCAAACCAGATGTGTGCCCTATGCTGACCAGGGGCGCGACAGAATGATGGATAGGACGTTAGACTGGATGTGACTGGCAAGCGAAGCATAGTTGTATCGAGATTAGCTTCGATTTCGTCCCGAGCCGATAGGTTGTGCTGCATCGCTCGCGTGGGTGCATAGCCCACCAGTTTTTCAGGCTTGTGTTTAAAAGCTACCCCGATTGAGCCATAAGGACTGGTTATTAGCACCGACCGCTGATAACTGACGGTTTTATAGTGGTATGTGACTCATCAAAGCCAAGGTCGATTAGCTTGCATAGCACATTGAACCTATCATTCTGCTAAGTTATCGTTGGTCAGGCCAGTACATTTAAATTTATATTGAAATGAAAATCATCGTGTAAGGCTGAGTGCGCAGTGAGTGATAAAAGCTAAATCAGGGTGTGGGAAATATGTAACCGAATCAGTACTAACCGTAGTGAACTGCAGCAGTTGGAGGCTTGCACATGCTACCTGTGTGGATGTAGTTCTGATCTATGTAACCGGACTCTACCAACGTGATCAGCAGCAAACGGGATCACTTGAGATACTGGAAACTCAGTAACTGACGCAAAACAGTCGGTGTTGCCTACATCCGGTACATTGGCGTAAAGCTGCCGAAACGGGCTGTTGTGGTGCTGTCACCATGCGCTCGCAGACGAACGTAATCCAGCTGATGGCCTAGTTCATCATAGCAACATTGATGGTAACGGATACGTCAATGACGAAAGTCGTTCAGTTCAGCTGCGGGCTTGTTTCCCTTTGATAAATGAGGGCGGTGAAACCAGGGCGATTCACGCCCTTTTATTTCAAATTTCGCTTGGTAGTGCTGCTGCGTCTAAATTACCAGTTGTGTGCAGTGCGATCGATCTCAGGTGGCTTCACACATTCACCCCTTGAATATGCCAAATTGCTCCGAATTTCCGCTCGCTCGATGTGGCCTTGGAAGTGACTGTTTTGGTCCCAGCAATGTAGTCTACCTACAGATAACAACTGCTGAGAAGCAAAAGTAGAGAATAGCGGCAGAAATCGTCGCGACGTTTACGAACGGCGACTCACCGCTCAATTTCGTGGACACGATAAGTAACTGTACCCTGCGTTCACTTGGAGCTTTTTCATCTGAAAAGCATGCAGCTAGTCCAACTTATACACTCATCTGCATACCAATTTGGTTTCGACGAGTGACTCATCTGGGACCCAGCTGAATCTTTCGTTTATGGTGTTCTTCAACTGAATGTGGTACACCAGGCCGCCTCATGTTTCAGTTGGTACGATATTCGAGACGTAGTACATAGTACAGACGGTGTTTTCAGTAGCCTCATGAGTAGTGTACTGAGTTCATGTAACTAGTCTTTACACTGCCTATATTGAGTCGGATCTGGGAACAGATAACCAGTTCATCTTTGATTAACTACTTTTTGATGATTGGCATTGGATTTTGATTATAGCACTGGTTAAAACAGTATGATCGAAGCTCTGGATTCCCTCACTTCGCCCTCCATTTTCTTCGAGTAAAGCCAACTTCTTGTGTAAGACGGATCAGCGGAACGTTATTTTACGAACGGGGCCTAGCTGATTGACGGGGATAACGAAAAAAGCTGTTGTAACGCCTTGTCTAGTGTCATCCAGACTCTTACAGAAAAATTCTTGTAATGAGTTGTCTCCGTACCCCACCAAAATCAGGGAGGTAGGGAGGTAGATAGAAATATTCCTACCTAATTCTGCTACGGTATGACGGTCTAACTGGTATTCTGTGATGATCTCGAAGATTACGGTGACTGGGATCTTCGTTCTTCCGAGCTCTAGCTTGTCAAGGAAGGCAATGTTGACAGACATAACGACCAGCACTCTTGAAATGCATGGCAGTTTGCGAGTAAAGCTTTGTCCACTACGGTGGGACGCTTCCAGGTGACTAAGCTTTCCACATTCATTGGACCAGAAATGCTGCCTTACCCGTGCAAGGACGCGTTAGGCAATGCCGGCTGTAAGAACTGCACACTCCGGCCCCCCAATTGTTAACCTTAACCGTCGGCTTATTACTCACTATGGTCAAAATACATCTGAAAACCAAGAACTCAATGTGGCCTAAAACGCAGCGACACTAGGAGTGAACTACTTGTGCTTTCGCGATAAGCCAATCTCCCAATAGCGGGGTGGGCCAGGTCTTTTGGTCCTTAGCTCCAGTCAGATCTCTTCATTGCACTGTCGGCCCGACCGCCTGGTCAGTTCGGTATTCCAATCCAATTCCAGCTCGACCGGAAATCAGAACCCTGCTGAATATTTAATTCATTGGCCGATAGCCCTTATTGCAAAACCCCTAGACGTTGTGCTGTCAACGTTGCAGCCTTAAGGGAGATGGGACCGGCCTGAGAGAAAAATCTTCAAAGCTAGACCCGAGTACACCTTCAAAACAGAAGTGTTAAAGCACATCGACGGTGACATGAAGTTGAATCTGTAGTCTCCAGTAATGTGCTTGCAAGAATCGTCAGTGAACCAAATTGCGTCAATGCACGAATGATAACAACTCAAATCCAACTGGCCACAGATAGTTTCGCTACGTTTGTGAATGCAAATGTGCCCACAATTATATGGCCTAGTTTTAAACTCAGCTGTTTAACATCTTATAATCAATAACCGCCAGTGATCACCTTTTCCAAATGAGAGATTTCGATGTTCAACGTGCTCAGATTCAAAGTTCGAAGAAGGTATTATGACTTTAGGATTGGATGGCTGAAAGATAACTGCCAATGCATTCTTTCTGTGTGCAACTCTGGAATTAACCATTACTAGTACATGGTTCAGTTCTGGAAAAACGTCGCTTGTCCAATGGATTCACCCAAGAATGGGAGCGGACATGTTTTTCAAAGTGACTGTCCGACAAAGGGAATTCAAAGGTGTGCTGAATGTTATACTGACCAGTGTTTGGTACGATGTAAGTTGCACGATCCAGTCAGACAAAATGTCTACCTTACTTGTAGCCTGCTTGGCCATGCGTCAGCTTGGCCACCCGCAAAACCTATCCTTAAACCTCATGAAGAAAAAGTACTCACAAAGTTGCTGGAAACTCTTCGGCAGACCACGACCGGTTTCGTCCTTCCTGGGGATCATCAGATAGACACAGTCTTCGAGTTTCCGTCTACTCGGTTCTACTTGAACCAAAATTGCATGAAATTTTTCAGCTGAAAAATATCAAAAACGACATTCAGCTAGTATTCAGGTGAGTCTCTCGTGAAAACCAAATCGTTATGCAAATGTGTATTTGGTGGATCCTTAAACCTGTCTATACATCCAAGTGTACCGGATTCGTTTCAGGCACCCAAAGTTTTTGTTGCTTCAAATGTATCACTGAAAATATGACTTTCTCCGGACGTATGAACGACTAATACGATCACGCAATGTGGATAAAGTTGCAAACACTGGTTCTTTTCATGTTACGCTTTATGGGACTCTCGTTTGTGCTCGTGATAACAATCTTATGTGTTATTTGTACAACGCGAACGCGTTCCCAGGTCTTTGGCAGCCAGCTCAACTTTGTTTTCTAGATTCACATTTTATTTGATGCACATGCTGAAATTCCTGGGCTAAGACTAGTAATTCTAGCTTTACTGGCTGTCTGACTAGCTGTTGACGAAACCATGATTTCCCTCCCCGGGTAACCAAGTTGTTGGCCGTGTAAAATGTGTTGCTCAGTGACTTGACCGTGCCGTTTACTCATAGTAACGGACTGACGATAGACTGCCTTAAGAGTACAGGTACGCTTAAAAACTTCCTGTCTGTTTTGTATTTTGGTGAACATGATTCATCCTCTAACAGACGTGGTGAAATTGGCCGTTTTACTCTATGAGTCGTCCAAGTCTCGTTTTTGGAAGTCCTCTGATAGTGACCAACGGAGCGATCGTTGTCATCTTATATTTGTAAGACGCAGCAGATATTGATTATGCTACCCCGAGAACCTAAAATGTCAAAAGCTCCGTACATCGCATTGGTAAGAACAAGAAACTCAGGTGGCTATAAAAGAATGTTGTGAATGAAATACTCAAGTACATCACCTGCAACTGGGGTATCAATAGGATGGTACATTGTCGCATTAAATACTTCTGTGCAGCCGTGGACAATCCGTTCGAGGATCGCTGAATCGCATGACGTAGCCTCATCTGTTGGTGATCCAATTGAGCGAAATTCAGTCCAGTGAGTTTTTTCGAAAATTTTGAGCGTATGTTGAATGACCTTAAGCAATTGCTGCCATACATCGAGGGTGGGCTATCTGGAAATCCTTGGACCACTTAAGTAAATGACTGATTTTCGCATTGGACTAATGCTATTGTGTAAGTAGAATGAAGTGCAACGCATGAAAAATGGCTGTGATACTGTCGTATATCGTTGGGTTTCCCTTTTTTGAAAGACAAATGAGGCAACCACAGTCGTGTCGGACATCTAATGCTAAAACTGATCAAAGAATCCTACCTGGGTCCTCAGTTTCATGCGCAATATACTAAATTTGAATAATTCGCACTCCGAGATATGCATCATCGGAGTCGCGTCTTAAATGTGCGCGTGGCCTCGTACAGATAACTGTAGAATTACGGTAGAGGTTACGGGGAGCCAAATCGCGAAGAAAACAATGAGTGAATTCAGCATAACTATTACACGAGACTATGACCACGTGTGATGAGTGGGTGTCGCTTGGTACACGAGACGAATTCAGGTGGCATATGAGAATTCCTGTATGCTGCATATTGGCTTTTCCCTTATCAATTCCACCGGGAAACCAATCAGGCGTATGAAAGAACAAAATGAAACAACCAAGCTCACATTCACCACCTGCTCAAGGACGAATGCAGTTTGTGAGACTATGTATTTTACTAGTTTCATTTTGATTAAGTGCTAACGAGAAGGTAAAAGTGGATTTGGTAGATATTGAAATGAGAAGTCCAGTTACAGGTAGCATGAACGGAAAAACAAGGCTTGGGATAGACTCCAACCACCGACAGACCACTCCATTCTACTTTCTGACAATTTACATAAAGCAGTTTGGATCAGCGTCTGGTAGATCATAAAGGTTGCATAAGGGGCTCACTATTGATACTGACAGATAACAACCGTTAAATCAGCAGGTGAGGGTGTGACACAACGTATTGCGATATCTCAAATATCGTACCAACTGAAACATGAGGCGGCCTGGTGCAGCACATTCAGTTGATTAATTACATCATAAAAGAGAGATTCAGCTGGATTCCAGGTGAGTCTTCCGTCAAAACCAAACAGGAATGCAGATGAGTGTATAAGTCGAACATGTATACGACTTCGGTTAAATGTGAATATGATATACAAGAACATTAAGTGAAATCCCTAAGGCACTGTAGACAGAGGATAGTTGAAAGAGTAGCTCCATGATTCGGGTTCTATTGTATAATGCTGCTTTCTTTTAGCAACTATGTCTCTTAACTATGGAGAGACAGATGGTTTGTGATAATGCGATGTGAAATCATAGTACATAGTAGTATATAGTATACCGGTGGTACCCTTCTGTCCTGGGCTCCATTCTCACCCGATGGGTCGTAGAGATTAGTAGGATGCACTATATTTGTTTTCTACACAACTTTCCTTGCTTGTTCAGAAGAGATAGGCAATTTACTGGCAGAAAAAATCCCCATTTGAAACTTAGAAGTCTCCTTACTAGCCACAAATCAATAAATCTTATCCGTATACCCATCCAGAAAGCCTCAGAGATCCGAGGCTTGAGGTTGGCGAAACATTTTCCGTCTGGTTTCGGATGAGTGGTTAAAGATTCTCACAATCCTAAGCTTGGTTCCTCTTAAATTCCGCACAACGTCTAAAGTACAACTGTTGATCCTTCTGTACGTACCTGAATCAAATGCAGATAGATCCTTGCAATAGACAGACGACGAAAGAAACCAGACCACCAGGTAAATTTCGGAATTTCCAAAGTTCCTCCTTTATACTTGCACAGCGATGGTGTTCAGTATTGTCTCTCACTATGAAATTTCACCCTGGGGGAACACCGAAGTAAATAATCTTGGACCAGAAATCAGCCTATATAATTTGTACACACTATGATGCGCTTGCGTCACCCACGACAAACATGGTTCGACTGCACCATAGTCTAATCAATTGCTGGCCGGATAACTTCAGACCTCAACAGATTTGACTAGGCAATTGCCGCTGAATGGCCTAGTTTTATCTTCAACAACCAACCAAATGCCGGGAGCTAACGATCTACCTTGCTAGTAAGTTAACGGGAGATATTAACTGTTCTATGACTCCTGCCTTATCGTGACTACCTTAGATTCCCCAGCGGATACTACGTGCCGAATGAATCAACGTGTGATTTGTACGTGTTCCGTCCCAGTAGCTTCCGCGACGCGCACATACTTTCTTGGCCTAGGAACTGATACTGGGCACTCTTCGCTTGATGAAATATGGGATATTAAAAACCTATTTTTCTGTGCTCGGTTAGGTATCCATCTATGTAATCTTGGTACCCTGTACATGGTGCATCAATGAGATCACTGAATTGTTTCAAAATTAAGAACGCTTTTGAATAGCCCCTTCTAAGTTTGCAGGTGACGGTTGTTCCCAAAGAAAGCAAGAAAATAATAATGGAACGCTATAGACTGGACTGCAACTCATAGGCAGCATTCAGTGCCATAAACTGCAAATGGTTGCACACTGTGAGGTTTGAAAAATCAGCTCAGAGAGTGAGACCATTCAATGGGTCATGTACAACCAAAAAACAAGGCAATCAGCTCTGAACTAAATTACTGAGTGCATTTCGGATTTAGTCGCGTTCAGGCGAATCGAGTCCCTTTTGGATGCAGAATGCAATAGCTTGGTCTGATGTGATCTCTACACTGGAGATTTTCTACATTTTATTTACTAGGCCAGGGTCATGCACTAGAATCTTCGAAAAAATAAGGGTTGTCATGGCGTGTCAAACATTCCATCTTATGTGTAACAAAATTCAACACACATGAAGATACAAGCAGTGGATGACAAATATATCTAGCTATAAGCTGGCCTCGACCTTCGCAGCCCACTTTTGCTGCTTGAACCGAAGCCATACGGTAGTCACTTTCTTTAATAGGAACGAGAACAAGTTGTAGCCACAAGGCTGCATAGTTGGTCTACAGCTGCGCTCAAATATCATTGGACGTGATTTCGCGTTGCGTAATTTTCAAGGTACATGCCCAAATATGCAGTACTCAACTGAAGAATGTATGCTTCAGACAAAATTCTCGTCACTTCGCTAGATAAGTGATCACAGTTAATCCAGTTCTCGAAAGTGAAGTTGTCGAATTCCACTCAGAACTGACCGCAACCGGCCGCTCACCAGTGTTGGATACGTGAAACTTGTTTGCAGGAACATGTGAAGATCCACACCAGAATAGAAAGTTGTCCACAGTTCCAGCCTGTAGCCAACGTATGAAACAAAAAAAACATAACCAGTATTGGACAGTTTAAGCAGACTAGACCATCAATTGTCCTCCAGTGCCGACCGACTCGTTGAGCGGAACGACTCTTCTGCCCCGGACTTTTCACTACCAGCTAGTGACTGACAGACCTAACGATCGCTTTTGTATTTAACCTAAAGTCCATTCACCTTTGATTAGGGTTTCTCCGACTCACTCTAACCTTCACTGTGATGCCAAACTTCACGCATGTTCCATAGTCGTCTGACCATTCTCACCAGGACCTTGATCGAACTCGGGTGACGATGGTTTTCGATAATATACTACACATTCGTCAACTTGGAATTTTCTGGTGTGGTTGCTGTGATACATATAAGTGCAAATGAGAGCCAGTGAAAGATGCGTAAACATTATCTGGACTAGGTTTATCGGCAAGTTAACAGGTGGCTCGAATTATATGACGGAGCTCCCTCTATTGTGCACCGATTCGTCGGCCAACCCTAAAGATCGGTGTGAAGAAATGAAGGCTAATGCGAGGAGTACGATGGCTGCGTGGCCTGATTGCCGTTTCTTCTAACTACTAGTTATTTGGGAGTAGCTAAAATATATTGAATGCTTCGCGGCACTCAAGGTGACGGCCCGCTATCTAGTCTGTACAGTGGGCCCCAAATCTTGACTTTCCTTATGGGAATCAAAACAAATATATATTCCCACTAGTCTATTTGATTTTAGTCTTACCTTGTCTGACTTAGTCACTATCACAACAACACCTTGTGAAGCAAGGCGATCTTTTCGTGATATCTTTCAGCCAGAGCACAAATAGACCTAATACAATCCAGAACAACAGCGAGTTAGCGTTAATCTGACTAAAATAGATAGCCAATTGCAAAAGGTGGTGAAACCTGTGATGGTCTTGTGAGGGACATGGTGCCATGCCGAACTCAATGTCTGCACGTAATATTCATGTTTAAGAAAACGGAAGCCTAAAATTACAGGTAACATATAGCTCTACTACGAAAAGCAACTCAGTACTCTCAACATCTGGCAACCTGTAATGTACTTTATAAACCAGTCAGAAAGCATGGGAAACGTCAGTCACGTGCCTAGTATCAAGCGACTTCGATATAACTGAACTGCTCGTTTTGAATTTCTATCTCCCCAGCCTTGCGTACAGACGTGTACGTTGACAATCGTTTCGTCATTTGATTGACATAGCGGTCTTCATAGGAGCAGAAAGGTTCCTAAACAAACATGGAAGTCGTCTGATGAGGGAGTTTAGTTCTCGCCTGATGATGGGGTCGTTTGTGAAGACAAGCAAGGGTTTTGTAGTCCTAGTGCCAGAGACTGGTCAATCGCGTCACCTTTGGGTAAATGGTGGAGACAGTGTCTCTTTGACGTGGGTTTCAGGTGTTGTGTAAAAAATCATTTTTAACAACTACTCTCACAAAATATTCCGCTCCTCCACGTGGTGTCTGCTGAGCCTACTTTCACCGCCTAATCATGCAGTCAATGAAAAAATACCCTTTAAATCTGATAAGCTGCAAAATTGTCTACATTATCCTGTCCATATTGTTTTAGGATGCACGTGACCTGTTTTGTGATGTTATTAGTGAAAGTTCGGGAAAGGGGGCAGATCAATTTCACAAATAAGACCTATGTATGGATCAACTCATTGAAAATGTACAGAATATAGGTAGAATCAGTACTAAAATCACATGCTAAAAAAGTAGTATCAGCATGTCTCACAGTTACCAAAAGATTCCATTATTTCTTCTCGCCTTTTCTGAAAATTTACCATACTTTTAGAGTACCACGGAGATCGGTTATTGGTAGGGCTGTCAACTTACACCTCATCATGAACCGTCAAGGCGAAATGCAACCATTTTTAAATTATGTGAACACTAACGGGAGACTCAAATAAACTCCAGTTGAATGTATTCTTCAACCGGAAGTGTCACCCAAAGGCCGCCTCGTGTTTCAGTTGGCACAGTACTCATGGTGAGTATCGGAGATTGATCCCGTTGAGTCTCTGATTAACATCAAGGTATTTTGCAAATAACCGCATTCCACTACTTGTTTATATTTCGGCGTTTAAGCAAGAAATAGGGTTGATGGAAGCCCAGAGACCACATCTAACTGATAATCCCCAAGTAGGATGGAACCCGTAGTGGACGGTGGAAGTTTTCGACAACCTCGGTGGTGACCTAACGTGAGCAAGAATGTTAGTGAACCCCAAATTTTTCGTTCAGTACGATCTACAAACATTACACACTGTAGATTACATACGGGTTCATTCCAAAACTTTCAAAACTACCTGAAACCTTTCGTGATGAATCTTACGCTGCTACTTTTACGTGGATGATAGACATGCGTCTCACAGCTTTTTGAACGGTACCAGTGAGAGGAGGAAAGCCCTTTGCTGCGAAGTTATTCATTCGCAAACACGAACCAAGCGGTTGCACGCTATTAGACACGAAAGTAAACATCTCATCTGCACAGAGGTCTTGAAAAGTGAACATCCCTAAGCGTCCTCTTGAATTTTCCTAGACGGTCTATAAATATTAAACAATTATAAACGAACACTGCAAAGCGGTTCCATAATTGCCGTAGTGACCTGCACCTTCCGTCAGATACGGGTACGGAGCCTGGACACCGGACCATAGGTTACTTGCATTCTTCATCAGTAGAGTTCACCGTTACACAAGTCGCGCAAGCGTTGTAGGTTTGCAACCTGATTAGATTTACATTTCTATACCTTCACTATGCAATTGCTCAAGATGAAATGATAGCTGAGTGATTTTAGATGTGTGCAAGGATTTTAGGTTCAGACTGATTCTTAGATATTAGGAGGCCAAGTGCTCCGGTGACATTTCGTTATCGAAATCACTGACATTATTACAGACGTTTGTCATACTTCCGTTGGAATAGAACGGTACGTTTCATCACCACGGCTTTCAGAGACCATTTACTGAACAACTTAACAGTAACAGTTGTGATTACTGGTTTTTCCTTCCAGCTACTTCTGGATTTCAACCGGCTTTAAAATGGGAATTCGCCCACCTAACCAACTTGACTCTTAAATTTTTGCCGACTCAGACAAGCTTTCGCCTCGTTCATCTCACTAGTGAACAGCTTTCACAAGTGGCACAGCCTTAACGCTGGAACAACGACAAAAATGATCACCCTACTGCAGTTAATCGCGGTCACTTCTGCCCGTAACGGGCTGGCTGTATCAGTGGGGAAGTATTGTGTCGCTCATTATTCGACAATGAATATGCAACCATTTTCAAACTCGAAGAAACAGACCCGCTAATATCAAACATTGTGTGGCATTTTTGGTCGGTACTAACGCACATTCGAGACTTCATGCCAAAATCTTATGGGCTCCTGATTTATTTTCAAGGAGTATCCGTAAAAGTAGGCATTGTATTCACTTGATCAAAAAATGAGGCGAATCCAACAACAGTTAACTTTAACTTAGTTTTCTACGTGCAACCAATGGCTGTTTCTAGGGCACCACCCGACACCGAATAAAGACGTCATTCGTGACCCTGATCACAAAATACACGCAGGATGCATAATGCAGGCTGTTTCTCTCTGGTCACACCTGTCTTTATGAGATGCATGCACTTTAGTGTTGTAATGGTGATGAAAGGGCGGAAGTAACTGTCGAAAAGGTTTACGTGTGCAACTAAAACGTTAGACTCAGGTATGCTGAGGACCAACATATCTTTGACGAAGATACTGGGGAAAATATAGTTCCAGTATTTACTAAGAACAGCTCTGGTTATCAATGAGCAGCGTACTTCTCGAATATATGAAGTTACTCTGCAAGTATCACAAATACCATACCGTATAAAGGAAGAAGATTTCTTGGCATAGTGACCGTTAATCTGATGTTGATGTTTTGTTTGGCCATGGATTGGTTTGGTAAGCTCGACTGCTTTTGTAAACTTGACGTGTGGGGTGGAACCGAACGGTTAAAACAACTCCCGCCGCAAACTTCACACAGAACCTTACCACTTTTCAGGAGGGTTTGGTAAACAGTCGTCGGGTTTATGACGATGAACTCTCAGTCAGTTCCAGAATCTCTTCCAATTGATTGGAAACCTTAGCACTTTCTTGTTTAGTCCGGCCAAGACGATTGTACTGTGATCGAACTGTGTAACTGTAACTTCAGAAGTTGAGCGTGCCAATTTCTAGTGTTCCCGTACGTTTCAGACGGGAACCTCGTTGACCGTGGTCCGGACGAGACCACATTCAATGAACTTAACCCCCTACCCTTGGGCCTGCCAACTGTTCGATCGACGGCATAATTTTCCCTTTTTGGCTTTTCGATCAGACGACTGTCCCCCTAATGCGCCAGTGGTAATCATCTCACCTTTCATCTCGCCTGCCATTGCGGGCCCGTTAGTGAGCTGCTCTTGCCATAGCCACTCCCACAGGCGTTTTGCGAGCTTGGCCTAACAAAAGGTCATTAGTCCCCAGGCCTGTTTTCGGCACAGAAACAACCAAAGACACTGATAGTGTAAAAGTGCAAGCTGTCACCACTGCAGCAAACGAGAAGGCCCACCACCGATCGATCACTACCACCCAATTTTCGGTCCATGTCCCGGGCCTGACGGTTCTGTAAAAACCCAGCTTCAGGTTACATTCAGATACACGTGGAAAGGTCTTGGCATCGTTGGGTTCCTTCCAGTTTGTTCCATCCACTGTCACTACAGCGATCGTCTCGTAACTGTGAAAGCGAGACAACTGGTTAAATTCTAGAGAAAAAAATCAGGTGTTGAATTTTTTCATCCACGGATGTCCGATAGTCTTGAGTAATAGCCAGCAGTGGCTGTAATATTTCGAAGTAGTTTGAAAAATTTACCATCCAGCGGTGTGCAAACCTGAGATTATCTACAGGTTATGTGCTAAAACTATGTTGCGGTCACGACTGATATCAGTCAATCCAATCAGCGCTACTTTTATTTTTGTGTTCACAGATGGCAACATACGAGGATGGAATTCGGTATACACGTTACAAACACTTAAGGTTGGAAATGCGGACCTCTGTTTGTGTGATTTCAAATCAATCAACATTGAACGACAGGCCGCGATCGAAGTAACCTCATAATAGTGCTGCTGTCGAGACCTGATACGTACCAGTTGAAGCAACCGTTTCTTCGAGTCATCCAAGGTGTAATAGAGGATTTTAATTTCACACCAAACTTTTTCTATCGTACTGATACTTCGCATCCTCACAACATACTGCCTGATAAAATTTGCTTTTGCATATTATCTCAGAAGCTCACGTACATTCAGCAAACACCTAAGTTCATGCCTATTAAGAGACCCTACTTTGGGATATGCAAAATCACCTAATGACATCATTATAAGCACTACTCGTACTGCCGCAATAAATGAGGAAGATGCTGCTTTTTTAATGGAAAACTACTCGACGCACCCGATTTCCTCTTTCAGCAGTACGAATCTGATCACTCTCGAATCCACAAACATTTGACGAGAACCTTGGATTAGAGAAACGGATAATTCTCATTCCACCACTTTTCGAAAACGATCTGTTCAGTGATATATTTGATGAACTTATTTCAATTTAGGTTAGTTTTCAGTATTTGCTAGTGAGATCCTTGATGGCCGTAGATTTCCTAACAAGTCAGCTTGTCAAAAATGGTGTATCTCTACATTTTTGGAGACATACCAACGACGCTTCTTCAGATATGGACGAAACCGGTCATTCTACATGTTATCACTTGCATCTAACTGAGCGACTGACAGTACTCGGTTGCTGCAAGCATCCCAGTAACCAAAAACTGAATGAAGGCAACGATCAGACACCTTTTAGTAACGAAACCCCAGAACTGTCCCAGAAGTTATGATGTTTCAAGTAAACTTTTTTACTTGGACGTTGGTCTTCGAGGTTTATTGGGAAAGTTAGCTTTGCACAAGAATTCCAAATATCACCTCAATCGGTTGTAGGGTTTTTGCATATAGTGTGGTTCTAAAAGAATCAGTCGAGGGTGGGCATGAGAGTGTCAAACCAGCATAATAATGACTGGTTGATTCTGCCAGAGGTTGCTAGGTCATTGCAGGACTAACGTCATCGTGAACGCGTCCTCCCCAGCTAAAATGTTGCAAAGACTAGTACACTGCGCGTCCAACAATATGGTTAGCTTAAGTGCGTCGTAGCTGTATCCTGGGTCATCGACGTCACGCTTGTTAGGTTTTGTGTGACTGTTTGTCTACTTGTCTAACCTGAACGTAATTTCGGGTGTGCATGACTGATGCGTAATGTCTGACACGAGGAAACGCTGTACCGCAGGCTCTAATGGTTCTGGATTTGCGCTGACGTGGAATCTGCAGATGTCGTGGTACAGTACAGTTTTCCAGATAATCTCAGCGATATGGGAGTTTAATGAAATACACTCAGTTGCAAAAAAATGGTTTTACGAGAGACTCACCTGGAACTCAGCTGAATCTCTCGTTTATGATGTTCCTAACATAAACGAGAGATTCAGCTGGATTCCAGGTGAGTCTCTCGAAAAACCAAATTTGTTTGCAAATGAGTGCATTTCGCTAATTTCGTGCAATTTGGTTTCAAGTAGAACATAAGTTTGACGGAAACTCGGGGACTGCCCCTACCTGATGAGCCCCAAGAAGGGCGAAACCGGTCGTGTGCTGTCGGAGAATTTTCAGCAACCTTATTAGTAGTGTTGCACGTCTATACAGGTATGGGAGTTTGTTTGAACCAACAAAGTCCGAACACAATAGTCAGTCGGATGTACGTGGAAAGCGCTTTTCGGATTCACTCTGGATTGAAAAAATGTCCAACAAACTCGATGTTCATGACAAATAGCAGTGGAGTGGCTCTCTTTGGCAAAGCATACTGTATTGGATTTTATGAGCGGACTTCTAAATAAATTTTATGACGTTGCTGCAAACAGCTACTTTACCAGTTTGACTTGGATCATCAGATAAAGCAAGACGACGGCTATGGGAACAATACACATAGACCACAAGAAAGTCTAGTGAACCTAGGCTGCAAAAACCCAACTAGAGTAGGTTCCCTTGGAACTGCCCTGAAACATAATTGTAGTTGGGTTAAAGAAACAAGAACAACAGTAATATTTTTGCTGTCGATAATGTACGGTAATACTTGTACATATTATTCTGAACGTTCACGTTAATCTCTATTAATACATATTTAATACAGTGCAAGCATGAAAACGTTCGTCTGTTCAGACCGTATGATTCTGATGTGTCCAGTGTGGGAAGTTGAAATGGTGGTAACACGCTCATCTCGCATGTCTGATGTCCGGACTTCAACCGGCACTGCTTATGGACTCTAATAAGCGCTACCATAGACTCCAGTGACTCCCCCTTTGGTGTGGACTCACCATAATAATTGCACCAGGACGGTAGGAGGACTGTTCGGACGAGGGTGAAATGGGTGTGAATTCCGTAAAATTCCGCAACCAATATCAACGTATATTTCCGTTTTTTGGTGCTATTTGATCAATGAAGGGCTGGTTTTACTGGAACATACAACTGAACCATCTCCAGAAGCCGTCGTATAGTTGAATACCTTGTTTATCTCAAGGTGACTAGGTTTGCTTCGACTGTCTGCAGACAATTTTAGAACCCTAATTCAGGATGATGCCAGAGGCGCTCAGAGGTGGTCCATATGTGTCCAAATTGTTCAGCTTTCTGTTGTGATAAACTTTCTCAAGTCAGAACGACCATATACAGTGCAATCGGGTTAGGAATGCTTTCAATCCAAGCGCTTCTGCTTATTAAAAGCGGAAAGACTGGTTTTAAAAGCATATGTAAGAGAAAGTTAGCGTCACTAAAAGGTGTGTTATTGATGGTTGTTCTTGAGCATTCCGAATGAAATGCACAGAAAATATAATTTTGTGCTTTACATAGACGTGTTCGATCCCGTGTTCCATTGAATAGTATGGAAAATCTGACAACAGTATGTACACGGTTGACTTGAGCTGTTCGCGTGCATTCGGATAACTTGTTGCGCTGAAGAGCTCAATCTGTAGAACTGATAGGATAGGAATACATTGACATCACTCTTGTTTGAACAGTGCTCCTCCTGTACTGGCTCAATTATCCTAGTGAGTCCACACCAAAGGGAGAAGCACTAGACTCGAGTATGGCTCTCAATGGAGCTCATCAGCAGTGCATATACTTGGCTGTGCCAGGGTTTGAACTCCGGACGTCAGATGTGCGAGGTGGGTGTTTCCACTACTCCATGAGCACAGGCTGGACGCTTCTGAATCATCCCGTCTGAACGGGCGATCGTGTTCACGATTGAGTGACGTGATTGTTTTGTCCGAAGGCTCGATCGACCCGCATGTCAGGACTTCTCAGTCAGGTGGCGCCATGGACAGTTGAAAACTGCTGGACAATTTTTTTTGTTTTGAAAAGTTATAGTTGTTTGCGGGATTCTTAGAATTCACGCTCGCTCCGCTCTCATTCGAATAGGAGTCCTTTCGTTCTAGCGGAGTTATTCTAATGATCCACACTGAAACAGGAAGGACTGGACTCGAGTTTCGTGTGAGGCGTTGGGCAAAGTAACACTTTGCTCAGGCGCGAACACGTCCGACAGTTCAGACTTGATAATTCAGGTACGTTCAGAATGGGCTGGTGGAATAGTGGTAACACTCGCTTCGCATGTCAAATGTCCTAATTTGAAGCCCGGGCACAGCCAAGGATGAGCTCTAATAGGAGCGAAACTCGAGTCCGGTGCTTCTCTCCTCGCCAAGGTAGTTGGGCCAGGACAGGAGAGGACTGTCCAAACAACAGTAATACGAAAATGAATACTACAAAGCCCATAACGGATAAGAATTATCAGTATGGTTTTACCTCTGGAGTCTTAGTGCTAACTCTGAACCCCGCACATAAGCAAGGTAGTAATGGTCCGGTTCACCAACAAGAGGAAAACGGTAATGATGGCGATAGAAACTAAACAAGGGGATGAAGTTATGAAGTGAAGGCGACGAGCGACCGCGCCATATTGTCACACGGGTGACCTAGAAGTTAAATTGGGGAGGAGAATGTAGACTCGGAGGAAGACAATCCTCTGATTAGGAAGCAACTAAAACTGCTCAATGCTTTGAGAGCATTATGGTTGAAAATGTATTTCGACCGACTGATGAAGGTTAAGAACCTCCGGCCAGACCTGACCGCGCCACTAAAACGTTGACAGTTAATGAATATGGGTTCAGAAGTAATAAAATGTTTTCGTTGCTAGCAGAATGCCAGTTCTTCCAATGCCCCGATCATAACGACACTTTCAGGATGCTCTCGTTTTCCACGTTCCATAGAGGCTAGGTTTTTCGTAGATTGAAATATTGCATTGTTCCAGCTGCTTTTGTTGTGCGTATCTGAACAACGTAATCCACTGAAGAATCGGATGCCAGTCAGTGAGAGGATAGAAAGTGAATTTGTCTCTGTGCACACGAGTGGGCATCTGTCTCGTGCATTTAATCTGCTAGTGAAGGCACCTTTAGACGCGTCTATCCATCCCAAATTGGCACACGGCAATCGACTAATGTGGTTTTATCACATGAGCGATGATCGCATGGACTGTGTCAAGAGGGCAGGATCATAATTGTCGTGTGCATATTTTAGACAACCTACCTACCTGGTATACGGAAAGGAGAGACGGATGTGGTTCATCGAAAGAGCTGTAATTAAATATATGCAGCCTCTAACGTCTTGGCAACAAAAATGAATGCTTCAACATGGCCCGGCGTGGTAACATGTAACCGGTTCATTCGAGCATGTGAAATCACCATATTTCACCCTGCAAATCTGAATCAAAGAGTGGCCACGGTTGCTAGGTCAAGCTCATTTTCAAGAACCGTACCGAATGTAACCAATGCGAATGCCTGTATGGTCGCGTGCATGTGGTTGCCGTGATGACCTACGTCAGGTGTTCATTCAATCAGCCTGGTGCTTTATGGCTGACTGCACAATCGTGAGGATGTCGTCACGTCCGACAGAGTGAAATAGAAGTCTGCTGATGGGAGGGATTGTGAGAGTTGGGTGTGAAACTTCACTTTGTAAAAAGCTCCCTTAATTGAGTTCTGCTTAAGAAGATCAACGTGTTACAGCCCGGTTCCAACCGTTACCGTTGCAGCCGTGCCAGAAAGTACTAAACCGGAGCATGAGATGCGAATCCTAGAAGTTAACCGGCAATCCACATAGCCTTACGGTTGCAAGCAAATACAAGGAACCAGAGGCGTTTTTCTTTTATAGCATCATAATCTTCAGCTCTCGTTGACTGCGAATCTATCTGGAAGCACGAAACAAAACTCAAAAGTTACCTGTGTACATTAACCATTCTTCGGAGAGGTCAACCTCAGAAGAGGACAGTTTTGGCTGGTTGCTTGAGGAATCTGTTGACGGTTGTTGTTTTACTTGCAAACTTCTTTTCATCGTTTGAGATGATATCATCATTGTGTTCATAGGAAGCGGATTGTAGCGATGCGTCAGTGATTTTGCTTCCTAGTCTTCTCTGCTTTCCGACAACACACTGATTACAAAAGCTAGATCGGTGTTGAACTGTTTGAAATTAAATTGTCTAACCCAGCTAACAAACCAATAATCCTCTATGCCATTTGAGCTAGCAAAGTGTCCTCCCGTAGCTGACTCTGTAGGATCTTGAAGAAACCATCCAACGATCCGCACCACGGACCAGTTTTGGGAGCAAATTTAGGTCGAAATCTGTCTAATGAGAAAGCAGAAATAGACCGACTCCACTTGGTTGACATTCAAACAGGTAGTCTGGTACAGCCCAAAAAGACGGTTAATAGATAGAGCAAACTTAGTAATCGGTCCGTGTGCTTTTGTAATTCGTTTTGTTCTATATGTCCTCCTGTGCTCGGCAAGGTGATTAAATAGACAAGACCAGTCATCGGTTGCACTGGGTATCTCGCTTATCCCAAATTCACCTAAGATAGATGAGTACTCGACACTAACTTTCACATCCTTCGGTTTATGGGACCTGTTCGAATGACATTCAGTATTTGGCTGCATATTCTCAAACGTATATTTTCAAACACAAAAACAAGAGAAATAAGCTATCGGTATGACACATCCAATCGTGGGTCACCGTTGAAGATCAAGTCAGGGCAACAACCATTTGGCCACGAAGTTGTATGAGCACCGAATCTCCCTCCTTGGTCAGGTTCCCTAAATAATGGTTTATGTGAATATATCTGCGGCACTGCAGAACAGGTAGGATATATGAATAATTATAGTGAGCTGGTCCTATGTGCTAGGATATTTTCAGTGCTTTCAAATGCAACGGAGAAGACAACATTTACAGCATACTCGCATTTTGTATGTATGTATGTATGTATGTATGTATGTATGTATGTATGTATGTATGTATGTATGTATGTATGTATGTATGTATGTATGTATGTATGTATGTATGTGTGTGTGTGTGTGTGGAACCTCCAATTGGAAAGCTCGTAACTGTTGGGAAGAATGCCTGAAATTTCGAAAATGTACATGACGCGAATGGTTGTTTTTTACCACAAGCGGTCGAGTGTGAGAACAGCCTGACTACTAGTAAATGTTCATGCTGTTCATCCAACTGGTCCTCGGTCCTGAAGAAAAATATATGATAATTAGCGAGCAGGGTGTTCCAGATCTGACTGGATGTTTACCGAAAAGACCACCCATGGAGAAAATTTTGTCCAGGATCGATCTCAATAATGTTCACCTGATGGAAGAAAGGATGACTTTGCATTCGTAAGATCTGCAAGATCCAGACCCCCGCCGTTTTAGTGACATGGAGCATTACCGACTCTCAAAATTTGGTAAGTACTATACGGGAATAACTTCCATTAAGTTAAATGATTTTCTCGAAGAACCTCTGTTACGATGGGATCAAACTGGAGCCAGTCAGACGAAAGTGACAAAATGATAGCCACTGAAATGGTGTTGACTAATGCGTTTGGAAGCGGGTTAAAGCTGTAGATTTCTGCTTGGAGCTACAGTTTGAAAATTGTGGGTCTTTTGGGTGTTATCCGGTGGACATAGCATGCCATTTGGGACAAAAATTGTGCCACCAACAATAGAAAACTTTTCCCAGGAAATAGCTCTCGTTTTTCATCTATCCCATCCGAGGAGAGACTAACTCTCAGAAGAGATTAATCTGACTACTCCATTGGGATGAGATGTCCAGAACAGCTGCAGCTACTTACCATCAGGCCAAAATATACTTGATTGAAGAATTTTCTTCAATATCCATCCCAAATCCCACCGCAACATCATTTCCAGTCATCCTACTTAGTGAATTCTCAGAGTGCACTTTAGTTAGTAGATTGATTGCAACTTACCTGAGGTCAGTCCAGACCTCTTTTATTACGGTAAGACATGTGCAGAATACATCATTAAATCTTCTGTTTGGAGCGAATATGGTAACCAGGTGACAGAAATGTGTTGAGTTCAAGGTTTTGGCCAATTTTGTTGGCCACTGCCACAAGAGTACGCAAAAGTTTGGAACCTTTAGTAGTGCTGTCAATAGAGTTCAGTCGTCGAGATGCGGTTTGGAGAGATGCCAGGATAAGATACTTGGATGAACAGAAAGCCAAAAACCGATCGGCCATTGGCATTCCTTTCGTCCAGTTCATCGTCCATCAACCTTACTGGCTAAACGGGTCAGTTTTCATCTGTTTTACGACTCGTATAATTGTACGCAGGTAGCGAGCAGCACCTTGGTTTGTGAGTTTTCTCGCCGTTTTACAAACGTGATGGTGTGATACACACCAAATTCGCAGAAGAGACCGGCGCGACCACAGTAGTAGTTGAAAAAAGCTCGGAGACACAAGATAGTTCACAAAATCCATCAGCTACGCTCATTGGAAATGTCCCCCGGCAAATAGCACGACGTTTACATACCAGTAGTAGATTCAATCATTCAGAAGAGCGGTATTCAACATACTCTCCCCAAAAGACATCGACCATCTGCAAGATGCAGAAAGATTATTATATTCTCATATCATACCATCCACAACAGTCACTCAATGCCTTACTTTGTCGCAGAGGTTTTATGCCCCTATTTTTTGTTTGCTGGCAACGGCAGCGTGCAGACTTGTACAGAATTCCGAAAGAGGTTTCTGGCTCACCCGCAATTGTCTTAGTTTTATTTTCCGCCGAAAGTTTCTACATCTGCTGCAGCAGTGGAGGAGTGTGAATAGTTTGAATGCGCCGCATGCACTTCGAATCCGAGGGCCACTGTCCCTTTTCACACCGAGTGATATGTGGAAGCAGTAAACAGACGATTAGCCAAGGGAGCTTGAGTGTGTCGTGTCATCATTTGGATGGTGTGGTAACCAAAGTGATGTTATGGTAGATACTGTTGTCATTTCGAACTACTGCTAGTGTGAGTCGCATGAATACCAGTGGTATTACGTCCTCTGTTAATACTATTAGGCGTTGAGCCTTTAAGCGCTAAAAGAATGTCATTCACTGGATTACTCCTATCCTGTCTGCACAGGAGCTTGGTGAATTTCGGTGTTCTTCCACCTGCGATGTCATGTGTATGATCAAATACCCCATCACTCAGAGCATCACACAAACACGGGAACGCTCGAGTTGCTGGGCCGACCTCATGATTCCTGCGGTTGGTGAGCCTAGCAATCCCACTACCAAAGGGCACCAAAGCAACGATGCCATTTCACGTGAAATCAATGGAGCTGTGATGTGAGGTGGCAGTGTGGGCTTGCGAAGATTACTGGGACTGAGTTCCTCTAAGGCCCGGATGCGGGCATTTCTAAACCTAGTCATCTGAGCAGTTTGACACTATGCCATTTTGGTGAGTGGATTGTCAGGCCAGGTTACACGACCTCATCGGTGTGATGCTACAATAAAAGTCGGATGGGTCATAGAAGGCCTGTTTTTCGGAGGTCAACAATTTAGCCTGACGTCCGAAATGCAGAATTAAGGAGTAAAACTACTTCGGCATTCCACTGCGAAAACATATGGCTCAGGAAGGAGGTCGGTGGAGATGGCGGTTTCGAAGCCGGTCACTTTGATACACAAGAAGAAAGCACATAAAGCTGTACAGAGACAAAACGAGCAAACAAAACCAACTGTTCGAAGAAAGCACATAAAGCTGTACAGAGACAAAACGAGCAAACAAAACCAACTGTTCTTTGCACAGTTATACAACTTACCGTGATTGATTTGTTCCGTTTCGGGTGAAAAGCTAAAGGGGAAATCACTGTATTTTCTCTCTCAATAAACCTTTGAAAAAACGTTAAAATTTCATCTTTGTTCTCATCTGAAGTGTTGTAATAGTGGATTTAGACAGATGGGTTGCAAGCGATTGGAAATCAAACTCAACCCTCTGCCTTTACCGAACAAACCTAATTAGTCCTGCCACAGATGTCTATTGTATTCACTTTACAGGATTTGACCCAGCCTTTTCCCAGATTCTCAGGTTAGGTGGGCCAGACCGCTAACTAATCATCGTGAATAAAAAGGAAACATATCCTCTTCCGCTGCACTCAGAGTTTGAAGAGTCGATAGCTGACACTTCAATGGGAAAACAATCACAACAACAAACCAAAACACACGTTCATAGACGGGTAAAAACAACTTTCCAACAGAGAGAACTGTGCTCGTGTGCGTGTTTGATATGAAGTGGACACTTCAACTAGATTTTAGGAAACCGGATAGTGAGTTAAATAATGATTGTAAAACAGTCCACCGGTTTTCCAAAAAATACTGTGCTGCAAGGCGAAGGATACCCGTTTGCGCTAGAAGGCTGTTAGGGAGGGCTTTAAGTGATTATGATTAGTCACTAGTCTTATGTTCGATCCTGCCAGCTAGACGGCCAGTAACCAACATATCATAGGAACCCAGAGCTTTAAATTGCATTGATGGTGGTATCAGCTGGCTTGGAAACAGTGATCCCACCCAACGAAGACTACTCAGCCAAGAACAGCTGATCCCAACTGGGAAGGATATCATTCTTTGGGGGGAAATTCTTCTATATGAAATTCCAAGTATATTCTTGTGAACTACATTTAAACAGTTTCAAAGATCATTTAAAACATATTAGCACATTCAACCTCTCTTCAGTGTTAGTTTTAAGTGGGCGAACGAAGTTTAGTCCTGAAGGCCCTAGATATTCCCCTCGGATACGTATGTTGCTCTAAAGGATCGCGCAAGGATCACTGATACAAATCACTGTTACAGTCCTCTTCGAAGATACAAATGTCGCCTTTTTCCGGTCCTCCAAATGGCAGATTCCACCCCGTCAAATGTAGGCACCAAAATAGGTGTCCAATGGGATTGACCCCATATTTAATGGCTGTCAATCTCTTCAACGCTTTTACGTCATCAGCACTGATCCAATGGTCCACCAGAATAGTTGAGTTTTATTGACCACGCTGACTCGACTTGACCCATAGTCTCACTCTAAATGTACGCGTAGCGCCATTTTTTTTCGGAACATTTCACAGTTCAAATATCGACTGAAGGTAATGATGGCCAAACGATAAGATGAAGCATCGCATGATAATTCGTAAATGTCACACACAGTTTTCCCCGTTATATAGGAATATCCCTCAGTGAAAACCCACTGTATTGGGTGATCCTTTTCCATGTCTAGCTTCCAAATGTCCCGAAGGTGTTTTCTCAATCGGAAGCGCTGTAGTTGGAAATCCAACGATCCATGTTTAGTGGTTGATGCCTTCATTCTATCGGCTAGAAACGACTGAAAGTGCATTATTCGACCAGGTGCGTTCGCGTTACTGTTAACTCACTATCATTAACGGAATTCGAATACTGATGTTAAGGAAGCGATGTGTTTGCTAGGGCAGATTTCGCGTGCAGATGGCTGTCATAGCTGTCACAGAGATCGAATGCCATAAGGAATTGTGATGGATACATCGAAATCGGAGTAGGATTTAGCTGGCAGTTCACCAGTTCAGTAAATCTGTAGCTGGTGTACGACATCTGACATCAGTGTCTTTCCTATCGCTAGCGTAATGTGCTCTTGGGATCTTTCATCCAGATTTTCTTAAGTTGTCCAATCCCTTTGTACGATCCTGTGCTAAGGCCGTGATCTCAAGGCAACGAATTGGTTAATTAGCCTAAACACACTATCTAGGTGTCCTAGCTGACAGGTAACCTGTAGTCTAATTCAACGACGGACGGTTTCACCTGCGTTTGTTTGGTAGCCGCAATTGGGAAGCAAACAATAAATTGAATTAGACGTGGGCAGACAGTATAGATAAGTAGACCGTGGTTCTATAAGAAATTAACAGCAAATAATGAACAGAATTAAAGGAAAGCTTACGGCTAGATTGAATCTTGGGCAGTTAGCAATACAAGGGGGCACAACACAGAAAGGGCAGTGTGCTATCGGACAAATTAAACGGGAAAATGTTGTGCAGTTCAAAGTGGGGTAAAATGTTCAACAGCAAACCCAGAAATGAATGTGAATAAATCGAGTCATGAAAACAGTTAGTATAGAAAAACAGTTAAGATAGAGTCGACTTTGTATAAAATAGAATAGTTCAGTCTTGAAACTTGAGCAGTCACCGGAAGGGTGGTGAATTAGTCTGAGGAATAGGGGAACACAAATGATTACGTCACGTAATTAACACCCCTTAACATTTATCAGCTCAAACTAACGTTCATTTGGGATATCCGATGATATCAGTGTAAGGCACATCGGATAATGCGAAAACTCACTAAAGGCATCAGCAGTCTACAGGTACCGCTTCACCGTATACAACATACCTCACTAAACATCACCTGTCGCGTTACAATAGCCTGAGTCCATTCACCAACCAAACTGCCATTAGTTTATATGACGGGATGTTTGTCTTTTAGCAAATCATCAAATGGTAACATTTAACTGCTTGCTGCGGAACAACAACACAAGTCGTCAACTTCTCAGAGTTACTAAGTCCAAATGCTATTTGTTTTGCTTATTCAAAGCTCCTTTTATGACAAAGATGGCGAAAAGTTTGAGATCATGAACAATGGGGGACCGCACAACTCGATATGTAGTATGATCAGCTTCATAGCGCTTCATGCTGTTTTTCAAAAAGAACAGATATAAGGTGGCTACCGCTGATGTGCGCCACTTACTTCACATCCCACTATTGGTTTATCCATATGGAACCTAATCTCAACATAGTTGATGCTACAGATGACAACAGTATTTTCTTAACGAATGAGAATGGAACTGACACGAACATTGTTATTGGCTGTTTCAAAAGTAGTAAAAGTCAACCTTTAGAAAAAGCACCGCTGATGACTTGCAAACGTCACCAGTCCTTCTGGGTGCTGAGGCAGTTAAGCAGTGTACACTTTTGTCACAGCCATAGAATGGCGAATCATTTGTGAAGTTCAGTGCTTATGTGGCGCATCGCCCCATCCACAGTAGTTCGTTTAGTACGACACCAAAGAACTGAGCCGAAAGCTGGTAACCGATTACCACTCAGGGATTGGCCGTTCTATTCGCGATAGACAGTTATCAAAACTGATAAACTTCTCTGACCTTACACATCATTTAGCCACATTGTACCGGCTTATACAGCCAGAAGTCACTAAACTCCATGAAGAGAAGCCTTACATATGATATGAAAATCAGAATGCCAGATTACTGCAGTGCAGTGACTAAGAAGCTAGTGTTGTCGGTTTCGGGATAGTCAGGTAGATTGGAGATAACTTAATCAGGCTCAACCGACCAGCTCTAATGAAATTATCTTTATTGATCGAAAATGATCAGTTGTTGAGGTAATTGAGCCTACTGCCTGCAGGCAACTGTTTTCATTGTTCCCTCCTATTCCCTTCCTGTGGAACTCAGTCACAGACCATCATGGTTGAGAGGTGACATCTTGCCTCTCGTAGCTCAGCTAGCGGTGCTTCCATGCTTCTTAGCCAATCACATTCTAGGGACAGCGAGTGAACCCATAGCTCTCACCCCTTCGTTGCCCGTGCAACCAATGGAGGTTGTCGGTCGGATTTCTGATTGGCTATCTGGTTGCCCGACCAACCAGACTCTCTCACCCACTAGAACAAACCGGCATATGGGATACCGTAGGATTCCTAGTATGCCATGGCAGCGAACTGAGCGACAACCGAATCCCGCGGTGCAAGCAACAGGCTGGTTCCGCTACAAACCGCTTCGGAAGGAATTTACCACTGTTCCCTAATGACCTATGTGCCATCAGACACCTTCCGTCCACAAAGCTCTCCACCTTTCCAAACAAGACGTAACCGAGTCTTCCGCAGCATCGGGTTACCGCTTTTGCACAGTGATCCGATTGTGTTTAACTCCTTAAAACCATGTAGTTCAACATCATCAATCACACTCGCCGGTGTAACCATGAAAAATGATGGGAAGGAATCCCACTTGAAGAGTAAAAAGCGAATTTCCTTGAAAAGACTGGCAGACACTGACAATCCAGGGCCGCAAACAAGGCGAAAGACTCCATGCCAGAAAGACCGACGACGGCCAGAAACAGTTTATCTTGATCCCGATGGCGCCGTAGGGGTAAGTCACTTATCCAACAGACTCCTAAAATTGATATTTTATTTTCAAGCTGTTTATTTAACTTGGAGTACTCGACGGTGCAGCTAAGCCAAGCGCCTGGGAACGATGTTTGCAAACAACTAGTTTATTATCTAGTGGAACGGTCATCCTTCAGAATAGCTTGATCGTCATGTAGGACCTAACAGTAACAAACAAATGTGCATTCGTTGGGGAAACGGCAGTGAGCTTAAACTGGCGGACGGTCATCCAACAAACGAAAATCAGACATTCAACTTCGTTTAGGGAGGCTAGTATATCCTCAGCGGAATCAAGCACTAGGTTTGTGCTGACGGGAGACACTGTGGAAGTTCAGAACATCCGTCTCTTTTCGGATTGTTCGTTCCTACGAATATCACCGTTCAGGAGAACTCTCAGTCGTAGACATTAATGAGAAATGACTCAAGTGCTCCACGTGAGCAATATCGAACGTCCGAAAAATACCACGGCTCTGAATGAGGTAGCAAGAAAGACTAATAGCAGTAATTCGAATAATGGAGTAATGGAAAATGCTTATTGGTCCATCCTCAGAAAAACCGCAAGAACAATATAGCGGATTATCCTGGGCAATTCAGCATACAACCGGGCACTGTCAGTCGTATCACTTTATGGTCATGCGTTTGATTGCTACGTTTATCTCTTTCGTCTTCGTTTTGAAATGGCATAGAATAGCAAGCTGCAGACCTCATCGTTTGATCTTGCTCAAATAAGTTCAGCAGAGCGTCTTTTATAAGGAATTTTCAACATCAACTTACAGTATGGTTTCACGGACACACTACCAGTGATTATAGGTGGTTATAAAGTGCTCCAACCCTTTTATACTTGTGTTGCCGGTTCTATTCTCCCCAATGACTCGTGAGATACGCACTGCTAATGGCTCCTAATAGGTGTGAAACAACATTTCTGAATACTGTTTTCGGCATCAGAAAATATATTGTCCAAATAAGATGACTCAACTCAGTCCGTTCAATTTATCAGCTATAATCCATGTACCATGGGTACATTGGTTTCAGTGGCCACAGTTTCAATCGCCGGAAAATGAGAGAGTGTGGGACATACAGCCAAGCATTAGAAGTGATGGCATGTTGAGTTAGTTCGGGAACTGAAGGCGATAGCCTTGATGCGCGAACGCCACTGATTGCGGGATTGTAACATTTCTGCCCGTGTCATTAGCCATTGGTGAGTTCAGTCCCGGGGTCCCCATCCAGGGAGGCGGAAGTTGCCGGTTAGGGTTTTCATCTTCATTACCAGGTCATATATTATCCACCTCTCGATCACTTCCACTCAGCACAGGGACGGGTGAAAAGAGTTCTGCGAGGCAGACGGTCTTCTGACATGCGGAGTACACGTCCTAATCAGCGTAACCTATGAAGCGTGTGTAATTCATCCATCGCGAGAGAGTTCCTTCTTCCATCTTTCTTATATCCTCTGCGCGTAGAGTCCATGTCTATGATCCATAAAGCAGTATGGATCATGCTGCTGCAGTGTAAACTCTGCCCCTGACAGACAAACTGACGTCACGTCTGCGCCATAAGTCTCGGAGGGGAGCAATAGCGTCTGCACACGCAGTCTGTGAGCGAACGACCTGGGAGCACTTAGACTCCCGAAGTTTCAGAGGCAGGCAGAGAAATTTCAGGCAGCACATCAATAATAAAGTTGAAGAGGAACGGCGATAGAAGGAAGCCATGTCTTACACCACTGGACGTGGTGAACTCAAGCGAAAGCTTGTAGTATACTCGTACGCGCTCACAGGAGTTCGCATACAGAGCCCTCATAAGAGATATAAATTTGGAAGACATGCCTTTTATCAGGAAGGTCAGATTCCTGAAAGAACCACAAAACGCCCGGAACCTACTGAGACCCTAAAACTTCACCAAAATCTCAATAGGAAAGCCTGTAAGCTTCCTGGCCAGTCAGTCATTCAATCAATTCAGCAACAGCCTGGATCGATGAAAGCAAAATTCAAATAGCGTGAGATCCCTTGTAAGTGTTGCACTCGCTCGTTCGCAATGAACCTGTTGTATTCCTCATCGGTGAGTCTTTTTTCCGGCATTAGCCACTGGAGCGG
>SJOL01001537.1:0-38705 GCA_004794785.1 Opisthorchis felineus | reverse complement strand
CAGAACGCCCGGAACCTACTGAGACCCTAAAACTTCACCAAAATCTCAATAGGAAAGCCGGCAAGCATCCAGGCCAGTCAGTCATTCAATCAATTCAGCAACAGCCTGGATCGATGAAAGCAAAATTCAAATAGCGTGAGATCCCTTGTAAGTGTTGTACTCGCTCGTTCGCAATGAACCTGTTGTATTCCTCATCGGTGAGTCTTTTTTCCGGCATTAGCCACTGGAGCGGGAACAGCAGTCAGATATAACACCTTCGATCGCCAGACGCCACCTAAGTTTCTGACGATCGACAGTGTCAAAAGCAGCTTTCAGATCGAGAAAATCGACCAACGTGGGACGTTTGAAGGAGTGGCGCTGTTCAAGAACTTGTCCCAAGGTAAAGATATGGTCGGTGCATCCTTGATCACGGTGAAACCCACCTTGACTCTCAAGAATCTGTCTCTCGTGATAGTCGATCAACCTGCACAAAATAATGCCAGAGAACGCCTTAGATGTGATGGATACACGGTTGACGCCACGATGGTTTTCACATGACGTTCTTGCGCCCTTTTTGAGCTCCATTCGACTAGTATTATGTTTTCATTCCAAGTCTTCTGAAGTATGGTCGTCAGACTGTTTACCATGAACTCACCACCTTTGAAGAGTGCGGGGTGCAGACCATCCGGGCTAGGTGCCTTGTGGCGTTGAATACTGATATTTCACGTTGAATTTCTGTTTTTGATGGCGTGGTGGTGTCGATGTTCCATTCAGACCCGCTGGGTTCTTCCAGCGGTTGTGTTGAAGGAGACCAGCTGAACTGTTCTTGGATGCGTTCAGCCCATTGCTCAAGACGACGATTTTGTGAGTGAATTGCCTTTCCGTCTTTTTTCGCATATCATTCCGTTGACACTTGTCCTCTTCTGACCGGTTGGTCGAATCAGATGAAATAGGGCGCGGTTGTTGCCTTCAGCGAAAGCCTTCTCCATCTCCTGGGCCTTCGCAATCCGCCAGCATTCCCTGTCATTATTCAGTCTCCTGATTATCCGGTGTTTGAGGGATCTGCGTGCGTTATCAGAGCCCCTAGTTGCTGGTATGTCTTGAACAGACAGTTCTGAAAGCTGGGGACATAGCTTGTTTAACCCGCTTCCATTCAACGTCCAAGCAATCTTCGTCATCCGCATGACTGGCCGTTTCCAGTATCTTTCTAGGCAGATCAGCTCAATACACTTGATCTACTGAAACTTGTCGAAGTTGATGAACGGAACCGCTCTGCTTTGGCACGTGTAATGCTGACGGAAAGCGTAGTGATAACCGGGTTCGCACGATGGCATAATCAGAGTCAAATTGCGACCCCCAGAAGGAACGACACACTTTAATTGAGGCTTTCCATCGGTAACTGATAGCTACATGGTCCAGTTGGTCTTACGGTTGGTGGTCTCCAAGTAGGTCGATGTGAGCATTTGTGCTGGAAGTTTGTACTCACCAGGAACAGACGATGATCTGCACACAACTGAAGAAGTTGCTCCCCATTATCCGCACCGTTAGCATCGACTCCAAATCTGCCACCTAATTGTGCTTCTTCCGGGCTTATTCGTCCAACTTGGGTATTCATATCACCCGCCAGGATTACTAGATCCGTCCTTATTCCTGACCGAAGGAGTCGTGACAGATCTTGATTAAACCCGTGCTTGTCAGTCTCAGAACTGTAATCTGTCGGGGCGTAGGCTGATACGACAAATAAACACCGTTTACCGCATCGACCTGCATTGATGTTAATTGAGCCAGGCAACCGCACAGCGCAAAGACGACCCTTTTTGGGATCCAGTCAAATAAGATGACTATGTAGAACGGTACGCTACTCTGAAAAAATGTTTAGGTCCGGTATTTCAGTGTAACTACTGAACGAATATCGGTTTTGGTGGCTGTTATTCGGACTGATCATTCCCTTTCTTCCCTGGATGAAATAATGTTATGGTGTTTGATATTACCGTCACGATAGTCTGTTGGTTACTCTGGATGTGACAGTTTATGTGCCTCTGTGATACACTGAGCTGTACTGGGGTGTGTCCGTGTGACACTCACAGTCTCTCATACCAGGTTGGTCAATGGCCAGAGCTGCGACCAGTGCAGTTTCCTGGTCCTCCAGGTTGGGGCTCGAACGTGTGTGGCAACTTGTTCTTTAAAAAAATGTAATGCACTGGCATTTCCCACCAAGCACCGCTGTCTTGTGGTCAGGCTTTTGAGTCAAATGCTTTGGTTGACGATCCTAGTCGTCCTTCTGTCTAGGTCTGGGCGCTCTGACAGTATCCCAGTCCACGTACAACCATGCGACAGCGAAGCACCAATGCTGAACACTGATGCTTTGGTACGGTTGACGTTAGGTAAAGCGTTTGCGCTTACAAAAAACGCCTGTCAAGTTACATGTAACCGGGTGACAGCTGGCAGTGAAAATTGTGAAAATCGTTGGAAATTTGATGTCGGTTGGGGTTAGAGTTCGATGGGTTTGGATAGAGGGAAAAATTGTTTTTTTATACCCGACGGTCGAGATGGGCTTGACTGTAAAATGGATAGATGCGGAAACAAGGGTCAAAAGCGTCGTTTACCTTAGCATCAATTGATGAGAAGACTCCCCATAGCACTGAGAAGTTAGAACAGCTCTAAATCAGACAGAGAGGGCTTTTCGTCGGGTCCGCTGCTACCTTAAAATTTGGGCTGAAATGTACTTTTCTTCCACAAGACAGTGCTCATCGAATTAATCCACTCATTTAAAAAGTACGTCGGTGGTAACCGGAGACTCAGCTGAACTCCAGCCGAAGCTCTCGTTTATGATATCCAACTGAATGTGTTGCACAGAGACCGCCTCATTTGTTGGTTCGATATTCCGGAGCATAATAATAATAAGGGTTGTGCAAAGCTGTCCGTCAGCTCACGAACGTTTTCGCCGTTGTTGAGGCTCACCAGGTAGGCACGGTCGCCCAGCTGTTCTACTTGAAAACCTAATTGCACGCAGAGATGGGTGGAAGGGAGTACAATAAATCTTGGTTGGTGGGGATCATCGTTGTAGGCTCTCTACAATTATAGTCTCTCCCTAGAAGGTCCCAACCTTACAATTCTGGCATGATTTCCGGTACAAGGAACTATTGTCGTTCCTGTCCGCACCTTCATTGTCCAAACTGTCCCTCGGAAACTCTGACAATGATTGCCCACGTAAACTCGGGGACTGTGCATACCTAATGATCTCTTAGAAGGGCGAAACCGGTCATGGACTATGGAAGATTTCTCAGCAGCCTTATGAGTAGTGTATACCACTGTAAACAGTTAATTCACTGTCCCAAATTTGTTAAACATCTATCTTGAAATTAATGTTAAGTGGAACTATTCTTGGGTCAACAATTTTAGTTGTGACGGCAGTCTGCTGCATTCGGTGTTGAGGATCAGTGATGCCCACTGATAATCCTGACTGCTTGTGATCGAATTCATGTGTAAGTCTTTTACCATTTTACACCTGCTAGCCGAGAAAGCCAACATGATTTTTGTGAATATTCAGCGCCTCGACACTCAGAGATGACTCCAATATACGCAAGAACGTTGACCTTCAGCCAAAAACGCATAAACACTGCGTGAACCATAACCTACCCATTTGACAGTAGTAGGATCTAGCGTGAAATGATCATTGTTTAATAGTAACTGTACTGTTAGGGTAAGTTACGCTTGAAAACTGTCTATCCAACTTGAGCCTGGCTACAAATTAATATTTGTGTGGAGTAAAGGAACGTAGACGCAACACATGGGAGCATTCGTAAAACAAGACACGCTACTGGAGCTGTTCCGTGTGCCGGATTTGCACCCAGCAGGCTTGTTCTGGAAAAGAAACCTGATTCAAAGGATTCTATAGTCGCATGGCACGACATGAACACAGGTCTCAAACGCTTGCCCACTGAGACACCTAAGTGTAGATGAAGCCAAGTGAAGGAGCATTCAACACGCAGCGTCATACTTATTTAAATCAGTCGAGCGCGTTTGAAAGGACTGAATTTGATTCGTGCACTTCGGTAACGCGCAAACGCGCAGGGAGAGTAAAAGACCTTCGTAACAAAAGCTGGAAAAAGCGGAGAGAGTAGAATGTGCCTTCCTTTTGGTTTTACGACTGCCAAACTGAGGAAGAAACACTTTTGCTACAGGTAACCTCATTTGACCTTAATCAAAAGTTATGGTAGTGCGCACTGGATTACGTTGCTTGAGGCATACTTCTCAGTGAACTTGAGGTGCTTAAGGGTATGTAGACAGCTACTGCCTAGAAGTTTCCCACTTCCAATGTTCTGCGGTTTCACTGGTTTAAGAATCCATGCACTTTAGAAACAGTAACAACGCAATTAGCACCTAGGCGTTGGATCATTCTTCATTCCGCCGTCGGACTAGTACACTCGAAAAAGTAACTTGGAGCTGATACACCAGGATTACGTGGCATGCTCGCAACATAATACTCCAGGGGATAACGGCTGACGGCAAAAACTAATCAAATTTCCTCATAGCCCGGCCACTAAGCGCTGTATTTTTCATGAGGGGTTGGGATTCACATAGAAAACACCACCCAACTTAGTTGGGCAGTCATATTTCTAGGAATAATACGCTGATCTAACCTAATGTTCACTGGCAGTCAAGAGTAGCGAAAGTTGTGCCGTCCAAAACATGATTACACACCCAGGATTCGGAGTATTGAACCGGATCCTTCCAAACCACGCTTTTGGTATCAATTACCGATTTTCTCTCAATTTCCGCCCAGGTGCTGCAGGCGAGAATTAAGCGATAATCGCGCAACCAGCTGTTTCATGACGCGATTGCGAACAGGTCACCCTTCGGGTAAAATGAGTGGAACGGGGTATATTATTCACTCAATGAGAATATATCGAGAAATATTCCAATGAGACAAATGATAGTCTTCAGGAACCACTCAATGCATTGTCACCAAACATGAAAAGTATGATGAAAAATCGAGATAGTGTAGTGTGACTCACTAAATCTTCCATACAATCAGACAGCTAGTGACCTCACCTATCCATTTATCCAGATGTTTTTGGTTGACTTTAGCTGTCATTCAGGAAACTTTTAACATCCCTGTTATCATTTCTTCTTCAATTTCAGGAAGAAGTGTTCGTAAAGCCAAGTCCCCTGGAGCGTTTGATGCGTACCTGTGACCGATTGTCACGTCAGCACCGCCAATCGCCCTTTAGCCGCATTCTTCAGAGGACAAATACTCTGTCCGAAACATGTGACAATTATACAGCGAACACTCCAATAAAAAACCCTTTGTTTGTGGGGCTGCTTTCAGGAGTGACTCCCTTGGATGCATTTGCCCGTGGCCCACTCGGCTACAGGAGTTTTGGCTCGCCACATGACTTCTTCGTCCAAGGGTACAAGCAGTTACACCACCACCCTCTTCAAAGTGCAAACGCACATTACTCTTCACAAGATTTGTTTTCTGCATTGCTTGGATTTGAAACTGCTCGCTTTCTAGCCTCAATGCCACGGGAAACAAGAAGTCTTATGATTTCATCGCAATTAGAACATGGCGAGGGTGACTGTGACGCGTCTGCGCATCCTCAGACCCCACCTACCTTGGGATTTTCTTCAGCTTGTTCAAGCCAACACGACCCTAGATCACAGCCTTCATCCAAACCGGATAACGGTGACTGTGACGTATGCACTCAAACACAATTACTGTTGGCGACAATGCACTTTTGGCAAACGGCACTCAATTTGACAGCTACAGATCCAGCGAATCAGTTTTATTTTCCTCCTCGTGTGTCATCGATGCTGCCCTTCCCAGATCAACAAACTGGCTACTATGGAGAAGATTTGGTGGGTGAATACAGGATTCCACTGACAGCTGGAAATTCAGCATCTGTTGCTGCCGGAGAACAGAAGGCGCTAGACAGAGGGGAAAATACTGCAATGTACAATTATCCTGACCAGGCCAACGTCCACTCAGACATGCAACAGAGGACATCGATCCATCCATTAATCGGGCAGTATCACCGGACACACAAGCGTTGGCAGTGTGGTAAATTAAATAGAAACCCACCCGAAGAATCTCAAACCTCGTCAACCTTAATGGTGGAAGGAAGCAAAGTGGACTCTTCAGACAGAGCAAGCGTGGACAAACGGACACTTACATCTACACAGTCATTAGCATCACGCACCTCAGCCACCAGCGACCCTCCTATGTTATGGTCCAACTTGGTACGTCTGCTAACCGCCCCATCACTGACGTTTCCATGAACTACTTCAGGGTAACTTCGTTCAAATTTTCTGTATTTTAAACAGGTTTAGCGTAGGAGTCAGTGACAAACACAGTTACACAAACATATCTCAAGAGCAGTCTGTGAGCAGGAGAATAAGTTTCTCAGTCATTGATCTACTTGTGGTGCATACCAAAAAACAAACCACGTCAAACTGAACAGTCATGATTAGATTACTGACAATTTTGCATTCACATTTCTTTTCTCCCGTCCACGGGAGACGGTAATCCTTAGGCGGCGGAAACCAGCATCTTCCGAGTTAAGTGTTCGCATCTCAACGCGACCAACGTATTCTAATGAAACTGGCAGATCCATGCAACCCCTCACGTCTGTAGGGATGGTGCAGTTTCCAAAGGAATAAAGATTCTCCGTTTTCGAAAGTACGTGTGACTTTGAGGTGGGATTCAGATAACTATATCCTTTTCGGGTTATTGGGCCTTTTTTCTCCAGAATTTGTATCGCTAGAAAAAAATATTCTGCTGCGATGTCTTGGTGAAAACCTAAAAAAGCCTCAATAGGAAGGGGGCCTTATAAGTAGTGTGTTGTGTCAATAATATTTTCACGCGCTTGTATGCCTTATGAGTCATACAATGCCCATATGGAGAGCGTTGTACATGTGGACAACGGGGCTGCAAACTGTACCAGTGAATAAGCAATTCTTTGCATCTGAAACCCTATAAACACGTTAAACGCAAACAGCGGCCCAACTGGAGCCTCAAGTAGCCTTTACGTTGTCCACTAGGTTAAAGTACATCATAGACAGCATCCGTTTTCAGTGTTTGAATCTAAAGCACCGTATGCGAATGTTTCAGTTAATAAGCGTGCAATGAGAAAAAAATTGTTGAAATTCAGGGAACACATATATCTGATGAACCGTAAACAAGGAGAAACCGAAGAGGAATGTTCCGACACCTCAGGTATCAGCCCAACCAAATCCTGAGGCAGATTGGGTTGAAGAAAACTTTGGAGAGATTCACTTGGAGCTCACTGTAAGATCAGTTTCGTATACAAATGAGTGCTTCGTCAAACAATGACGCTCAGTAAGAATTCGATCGGCATCAAGTTACTGTGCGTAGGTTCATTTGATAGCCTTCTTGCATTAAATTCATGTTGCAACTCTGCGAAGTGGCCCAGGTACCTCTACGGTGCTCGTACCGATAACGATAAATCCAATCAAACCTGTAACAGCGCTCAGGGTACTAGCCGACTAGCAGTCTATTGGTGAATGTGGGTAGGTGCCATTTTGTTGTCCCTCGTCAGGGGGTGAAACCATCATTTCAAGAGCTCGGGATTGTTCCCTGTACCCTCTCGAGGAGTGTGACGAAATTTCTCGCCAAGATGGAAAGTGCTTCCTTAAGTTTTAAGCGAATTAACTTCACAAACGAACCTACGCGGGTCACGCAAGCAAAGATCACCTGCAAAGCATTATGTAACCGTTTACAATAAAAGGACGGTCTAAGTGTGCAGCGCGCCATTAGACCAAATACAGGATGAAGGTCCCGCCATTAGTTGTGAACATTGCACGTCAGTAAGCGAAGCAAATCCTGGCCAGGCGAACACATCCAACAACTACCACGATACGGACGCAATATTATTTCAGATCCAGATGACTTCACTTGTCATGGCTAGGTAAAACTACACGAAACCCTATCTCCCAACCCACGTATTTCGTACAGTTAGGGCTCGTTCACAGGTAAACCAAGCACAAGGTTGATAGCCATTGGCCTGACAACAAGGGAGCGAACATGGACATCGAAAGGCTAAGTACTTCCTGGCATACTTGGTCAACATGTCATGCTAGTTTATGGCTTCAAACTTTGAAAACCCGTTGCACCAAATTTCAAACACAGTCATGCGCAGTGTAAGTGAGTCAGAGAAAGGGCGGTACGGTTATTCACTACTTTGGTTCACAAAGTCAACACACCCGCTTGGTGAGCAAAACGTTCGGAATCGCAATAAGAAAAAATCCGTTTCTCAGTGATCCGATCCTCAAAGCACGCATTGTTGCCCTAATGTGGGCGAAACTAGTGCTCAGCTTATCATTGATGGGTAAAACTCGTCTAGTCGTTCGGGTTTAAATACTGTTCCTGTATGTAGGCTACACTAGCAGGGTTACCGCGGGCTGCATGGTCAGTGCCTCCTCCATTGATCAAAATGTATGGTCACGTGGATGGAGCCGTAAGCGCGTCCAATTCAAGGTAAATGAGTGGATTTCAAACTTTGTCCACAATTGGATATACATAACGTGGGAGCAAACTTCAATCGACTTGCTTTTCTTATGATGCGAATCGACGAAACAGATTACGTCAGACAGAAATGACACTTTACATCCAAAAACTAATCAGACACTACCAGAGGTTTGTGTACGATAAAGCTGCGCAACGGACTGACCGTCACGAAGAGACTGGAGCTTACCGTAGTGTGACGGTTTGTGTGCTTCCGCGACCCATTGAGCTATACTGGGGCGTGTCCGTGAGACACTCAGTCAGTCACACCAGGTTGGTCAATCGTTAAAGGTCTGACCAACACAGTCTCCTACTCTCCAAGTTGGAACAGGTGTGACGACTTGTTCCATAAAAATGGTAATGCACCTACATTTCCCGCCAAACGCCGCTGCCTATGTGGTCAGGCTTGAGTCAAAGGCTTTGGTCGAGGATCCTAATCGTCCTCCTGTCTAGGTCTGGACGACCTGGAAGTGTCCCAGCCGACAACCATGAACTGCACACTTATGGTTGTACGACAGTGAGGCGTCAGTGTTGAGCATTGATGTTATGCTGTCGATGAGGATGATCGGACTGATTTATGATCTTCAACCACACGCGCTTGTTTCGGCGCGTCACCATGTTCCGATTATTCCTGCATATGCCGTCAGTAAGCTGCGCTTTGGGCGCTGAGAAATGAACTGGAAGTAAGCGGACCTTACGGCAATGAAAACAGCTAGTGTACAGCTGGCTGTTATGCACAAGGAAGCAAGCCGCATGTCAAGCAGTTCAACTATAGAGTGAAACGCTCCGACAAACGAGTCACGTTTGAGGATATTTGCTCACTGTCGAATTCATACGGAAAGAAAGCTTACTGTAGACAATGGTGAGCTAGGCTCAGGTAAGCATGAAGTACAATGGACCGATGAGTACCTGTACTCATTGTCGTGATCTGATGCATGATGTATTCACAAATTTAAGAAATGCTCGGCAGGACTTGTGCTTGCAAACTAAACGCAAAATAACAACCGACTAAATAAGCAAAAAGGGCAAATTCTTGCCTGGTGTGCAAATAATTTATTTCATGAGTTCTTGAAATTCAATTTTTTATTTCACTTGCTAACAACGCTGGGTTTCTGTGTGTTTGCTTGCCCACCTGTTTTTAGTGGAGTGCGATATGAAACTTGAGATGCTATACGTACAACACCACAGCTGACCCAATAAGCATATATGCTTGTAAACCAAAGCTAGAATTTCCTGAAGTATACCTTTAAACGCGAATCAAAGAAACTGGCTAACCAAATCATTGCTTGAGTCACTAACAATTGAATCGAGCTACCCGATACACGTTTATGGGTCCAGCAAACAGGTTCAAGGCTCACTAACGTGATATAAATGTTCAACCCACCCAAAAGACAGGCACTTGAGGATGGGATATCTTTCGGCCATTATCTGACGTGCGCCGATTTTGCAACATTCCATTTCAAATATCGTTCCAAACGTTCGTGATTGAGATAGATTAGGTATAGGCTGAATGCGCAAGAAACCGGACAAAAATGGTGTACCCAGCAAGAAGAAACCCTGTCACACCTATCGGTAGATTCAACATAAAAATACACCGGAAGCAGATTACTGTATTGAAAAAAGAGCAGGACAACTAAATAGCGTTTACGAATAATATACAGCGATCTGGGTAAAGGCTCTTATAGCCGTCTTTAGTGTTCCGAGTGGAATCAGGGGAATGGAAAATCGCGAGTGAGAAGATGGATTCACTGGGGAAGTAAATACACGGCCACAGAAAATGAAGCGAAACTTTCAGTGCCAAGCAACCGGACAGCTTCCATCAGTAAAAGTTCCGCTTTTCTGAAATGGCACATTCACGCCGGATCCAACGCGGTCGAAAGGTCTGTCTGTGGGTAAAAATGAATAACGGTCGACGCGTGAGTCATTGGGATGGTGGTAGATCAGAGATGAAATAGAACTGACAAAGCAATTGAGTGAAAGAAACAAACACGGTAATGCTGGGTTCGAACGCGGTTCGTGGTTTATAAAATGGGGATAATACTGGAAATGAGAGTTTGGAGAATAAAGTAGGCAAAAATAACCATTATCGCAGGTACAAGAATCACCCGCAACGTTGCTACATGCGAAAATGGCAGAAGGCAACCCACCTATAACCCGTGTTCACACAAGCTTCATACGAGAGACCTACCTGTGCTCCAAACAGGAGCATATGATGTGCAATCATATGCAGTCCTGGTTGGTACAGTGTGATGGATCATTCCTAGGAATACCAGACAGCGATAAAACCAAATTTATTCGAAAAAGAGCGAAAATTCTCACACGCAACAAGCATCTAAATTAGGTCTCCATGGATAAAAAGATTGCAGCACCATAAAAAAGACAACCAAATAAAATAAGTGAAATCAACCTACAGTGCCAGTCGACTGATTCGATGTCGACATTCTATCAGGTGTATCTACATTAGCTAGAAGGAAGAAATGTTAATACAATTACAGTGGAATGTCGCACCTCAGATATCCAACGCGCCAACATAAGTTAACAAAGATTCATGAAGAAATAAACGATTAAGAGTACTTCTCGTGGAATATCCACCAGATGATACGAAATTCGAGCATCAAGAGGATGAGTTCGGTGTTTGGGAGTCCAAAGTTCCCTGAACAGCAGAGCTGGTGAGCCGTCCTGTAATTCGTACGTTAGTGTGATTCATGCAGTGAGTTCAACGATCAATTAAAATATGACAAAAGGAACAAGACTGTCAAATCCCCATCCTATACCTCCATCCCCTCCTATACCCACCAATACCGATATGGATGTGGAAGAACATCGACTACCTACTACAGAATAGGTCGTGGTAATAATGACGGAGGTCTGAGTTAGCTTTCCTATTCTTACGGAGGCATGGCGCACTGTCGTTAGGGCGATAGTCTAACTAGATGCGTTCATCGAAATTCCAAACTATTGATCATTTACTATGTACGACAACGGAGTGTTCGCGAGAGCTTCACAGCATTTGTTGTTGATCCATTGTTCAGTTATCAAGCGGGATGTGGTGAGCACCGGAAAGTGCGAGACAGCTGTTTGTTAGCACTGATCGGAAGACGTGCAATACTTGTGATAAGATCAGTGAAGGAGTCTCAAAAAAGGCAAAAAGAAAGCTGGTATCTCTCTGAGAGCATGTATGCATGGGCAGATAGTGAGTAGGCTCTCTGCATTACGTAATATGACGAATTCACCAGTATCAGGATGCTTAGAAGATAAACCAATCATGGCTAAGCAGGTTCTGTGTGGTGGGTTAAAATCTACATTGATAGCTGTGCCTAACCCTAGTTACACGACAGCTGTTGGCCATTAGCAAGACAGAACGGACGTGCGATGTGCATATCGAATTGACCGTGCAACGACACTTTTCATAGCGAAGTGATGCTGCTTGTCAACAGAAAGCAAACATGTGAACATTCAGAGAAAAAACGGAAACGAAACCTGATATAATCTCTCACTCTGTTCCGAATCGGCGGGTCCTGGGAGTTTTATCTGCAAACGGGTGCCTAGGCTTCTTACTGGTGGTGGTAATGGGGGCACCATAGAACCAACAGTAAGACCTGGACCAGGATCCAGAACGCCTGTTGATTGACTTCCGTCCGGGGCGATCACAGAGATGGGTTGCCATGTCCCTAGGTAATTCGCCTGCCACAATCGAACGCAGCCGTCATCGCCGGAAGAGGCTAGAATGGAACCTGTACAGTTGGAGAAGAGATCAACAGAGAATCATAACTAGGAAGGAAGTAAATAGTCGTAGTTATCGTACAGCAAGTCCCGTCTGCAGCTGATTCCTCTGGACGAGTGCACTGATAAGAGCTTGTCCACCGAATGTGGCAACATGCATTCGCCGGGCACCATCGATCATAACCTTCGAACTGTGGAGCTCCTCAGTGTAGTTACGAGACAACAACTGTATACCGGGCCATAGAGCTTTTGAAACACAAATCGTCAGCAAGTAGTTTGGACCGCAAGAGATGGTCACTCTGTATTGTGTAGCGGTGCCTCCGAATACAGACCATCCAAGAAAAACGGTTTGGCTCACGTGTGCCAGAATCGACTTCAATCACTACTTGTAATCATTATAAGCAGGTGATTGCGTTCTTTGGACGTTCGCCTTGATCTTGTTAAGAAGTCGCCTCAAGAGGATAGACCGATTTTCAATGTAACACACAAAAATCCTAGCTCTAAGTGAAATTTGTGCACAGGTTTACAGCTTATCATAGAGATGCACGTCCATCCATCCTATAACAGGTTGTAGAAGACAGTCCATCAACTGCTAAATTTACTGGACTGTCACTCCACTGACAATGAACGGTCTAAAGCCGACCATAAAGGAAAACAGTAGATCAGGCCCGCACGTGCATTTGAAGTTCTAGCTTCCAAACGCCAAGTTCTGCCACTCTTTAACTCGATGTTCGACTTGAAAAATTGATCAGTATGATCTCTCCTCCACTGCTTTAATGGTAAGCGTGAGATGATGGTAACATCTTCCAAGTGGCTCTGCGGGCGCGGATATAATTTCCTTAAAACCGCAGACATGGAAATTTGGATACCCCGGCAAGTCTATGAAATAACAAGTATCGGCGGAAACACACGAGGCTTAGAGACTTGCTGACCACTTAATATTATGTGAAATTTGCCGGTTCGTTCCATCGGACGGTATGCTCGAAGGCTGGAACAATCCATAAGTTGGGGTCCTCTCATGGGAAAGGACCAGCGAATGAATAGTAATGAGAACTGTGCCGATAATTTGCCTTTTCCTTGGGTGTCCTGATGCCCGTTATGATCATCTGACGGTTGGGTTGAAACAACACTGAACTGCCGAAACATTTCGACACAAACGTAGAGACAGAAAACCATCCCATTATTTGAGATAACATATGTTCAGTTAGTCGTTGCATATAGAGGGCAAGCTGTTCTGGATGGATGAGAGTTGAGGGAAATCCTGGGTCTACGGACCGATTCTTAATCATCAGTTTCATCCAACAGAACTATGTAAGGGGATAATGAAATATCCCAAGATCCTGCATCACTGGCTCTGACAATCAGCTAGACGGTGTTGCATATATACGATGCGCGGTCTTAACTCAACGGTGTAAAAGCACATTGTGAGAACTGCAAGTTGACCGGAGACAAGTGCCCCGTCGGTACGAGCTCGATGAAATTAGGCTTAGATCAGCGGCACTCGAAGATTGGCCTGTTGTTTCTGATTTTGCCAAGGGCACGGTGGATACGTGAAGGAATAAAAATACAACCTTCATCTGAAGAATTGGACGCCAAAAGCAACTGAAAAGCTGGAATGCTCCCTCGAAGGCGTTCACGAAAGTGACGAAATCTGTAAGACTTAAAAATTGTTGTGTGAGAAAGCGTGCACCTACTCTGGCCGTATGTGAATGCATAGATCAATGAATGCAACCTCGCCAGTTTGTTACGTCGACCGACAGTTGCCCCAGGCAAAATGAGGACAATACGAGTCTATCTTCAAACAGCCGTCCAGACAGAGGCCAGATGTTTGTCGTAGGAGATTAAAGCTTATTTTTAGTGACAGGGCCAACGTGAGAGTTATAGGATCAAAAGGAGTGAACACGAGGCAATGTGGTTGCTTTGGGTTGAACCTATCTCGATTTCGCTAGGACAGCACGTGTTTCGTTGCATGAAGACGTTTCTCGTGAAAGAAAAAGGTAAGCAAAAGACATAAGGAGGAGTCACGGAAGCGTTTCTTTGTCAGAAAAAAGAGCTGTTCGCTGGTTCATAAGGAGAGCTTATTCACATCGAGCATCAGTTGCCGAGTAGATGTAGTCTGGTTACAGGTTTACTGCTGGCAATGTTTCATCTTCTAGGTATCGACCTTTCACTGATGTAAATATGGCATGAACTCCAGAGTTCAACATCACCAACTTTATCGCAACTCAGGCTGAACTGAACGATCTCATTAAATTAAATTTTCGCCATCGAAGTAGGTCATACGTACACAGTGCTTCCAAAAAGGGTGTAACGAAGACTTTCCAGAAGAGACCGGAGTGGCAAAGACTTAGAATGGGTTTCATTACGAGACCCGGCACCGCAAAAAACTATCTATTAACCACAGTTAAGGGGTAAGTGGTGTACATAGGCGGATTCATAACGAAACTTGAACAATACGGTGATCGTTCCTAAAGATAATGGGAAAGAACTTGGAGGGGACCTAAGATCAAAGTAACATTTCCGGAATATCCCACCTAGAAGTCAGAATTTCATCAATGTATACATTTGCGATTTGCCTTAAGAGGCACGAAGTTCACTCGTGATCTCCGTCGATTTCTCCAGGATAGGCCATATTCCCCGGCATCGAAAATGAGACCGCACTCATGAATCCGATTTACGATGGACCCTAGAAATAAAATGTTCGTAAAAACCTCTTTCTCCAACGAGGGGTACCAAAGATGACGAATACCGATAAAAAACCGGGGGGTTCCTTACGGAGGAATGGCTAATAATATCATCTCAATGGATCAAGTACCGAAACTTAGGGTGTATCCAACTATTTTCAAGGACTTCAAAAAGCTGCATATGGAATTCTGTTTCACCTGGGGGGGGGGATATTTCACATAATCAACAATCTTGAACATCCTTGAGTACCCACTAAGCAATTGTGCGCGAAGGAAAATGGCAAGAAAAGAAAAAGAAACAACGGCTATTATCAGGAACTCAGTGAGTATCGGGCAATCGTGCGTTGTTAATCTGTGCTTCATTACCTTGAATCTGCATCACAACTGCAACGTATTCCAACACAGCGCCGCGTGTGTAGCCTTAGCCAACTGATCGAACAAATCCAGTCAGTTTCAGTTAAGAATAGACAGCCAGTGGGGTTGCATCAGTGATGAGTAATGCACCATGGGCATCGGCATGGGGGAAAAATTCTATTGGATAATAAGACAGTCACTCCAAGAACCAGAAAATGTTCCCCTTTCGGTGCTGGAGGTTCGTCTCCCCAAAGAAGAATAATCCAATTCACCGAACCTGTCCCCTGGTGTTTCCTCACGGCAAGCGAGTATCACCGGTTTCCGGGATGTTCATTTAATTGCCACCAACTGATAAACTCCCAAATCATGACCTCGTAATTTTTAGATACCCGTAGGGTTAGATGACAAGTTGGACGATAATGGTGACTATTAACCAGTGGTAACTAGTCTGGTTAAGCCAACAGCTGATCAGGGCAAAAACCGCTTCATAAGATTGCGTCTTATTTCAGATGGCGTGAGCTCTAAGAAGCATGCAGGTATCAGGGTGTGTATTTGGAACCTCTGCTAGTAAAGCTGTGGGTGACTGGCGAATATGAGTCCGTCCAACAAACAATACCCAGCCAAGCAAGTGTAAATGGTTTATTTCTTGATGGAGTTACATGCACTGACTACAATAGCCTCTCCAACGGAGGTCGCTAACCATGAGAGTCCGCACAGAGCTCCTGCAACCAGATCTCTATATAATTTTCTACTTCCAGAGAGGATCTCTCCCGCTCGCTATAAGGCACAAAATTTGTTACCCAAGGAGTCATCTTGCCCACGAGGGAAGCAATCAGTATGAATGCCACTAAAAACTTTGAGAAAAACCAAAAAAACTTTCAAGGGTACCACCACAGCAATCTGTGAGTAAGGGGGCGCATGCCGACGAACACAGCTCAGAACTGTTGGAAATCTGTTCAGCCTGGGTGACCTAGCTGAACAATGGCCTCATATTCTAAACCAAAGTCACAAAAATGTTGAAGTTTATCTCATACTGAACTTAACTTTCTCCTTTCCAATAGTATTCCTTGGGGACTTTATCACGTGATGCTTGCTTCCTTATGTTCACGTGCTTGGTACTGTTTTACTGATGGACCGACTGCTGGCGGAGACAGTACAGAAGTGAATTTCAAGACTGGATAGATTTTTTATGTACCCCAAGTATGCCATTGTATGATCAAAGCATACATAAGAGAAATGAATACAGCGCGTCACCAGAAACTGCATTAGAAGTGTGACCTGGGATGGAACCTACGACGGAAGCAGCCATTACGGCTGCGACCGTTTCTGGAGCGATTTTACGAGATTTTGTCACTAGGCGATGCTTGTTCTAGGAGAAATTTGAATCTGAATAGAACTTTCGATTGGCTTTTTGTGGAAACTGAGAAGTAAACGAGCGAAGCCCACAAGTAACGGAAACAGGTTTGCCGTCAAAGAGCATCCATAACTTAAGGTGAACATAGGATGGATTCAGTGCGTTGCACCAGATTGTAAGTAGATGGCACACTCAGTCAGCAAACACTGAATAGTTTGTCGGAAAAATCTTATAAGGATTCCAGCTGTACTACACTGCGCCATGACGGAAACAAGCCTAGTATTTTAGTCCATCAGTAAACCTACTGTCAACTGAAGCGATGTGAATACAATGAGGACGGACGGCTCATGTTATTAAGGAGCTTTCATAGAAAAGACCAACTGGTCGTTACAGAGTGTTCGTTCTTGTGGGTGCAGTGAAAGCATGCACACGGAGTCTGCACATAGTCGGACATTGCAATAAGTAAACTGCCAACGGCTAAGTGACTTTGCAGCGAGAAACAATCGGAGTCTCCCTAGAGATCACCAGCAGGCCTGATTACGAGGCCTTGACACTCCTATTTTCAGGAAGTTTGAACATCATCTTACGATTCATTTACATTGTAGCACGAAACCACCCATAATTAATGCACATAAATGAAGCGAGATTTATAGCTACAGCATATAGTACGAAAGGTTACAGATAATTAGTGAGACAAGGAACCGTGGTTTCAAGTGATAATGTGGCAACTAGTAAACACTTCGTTTCGCATTGAGTCTGTCCTAAGGACGTCTCGTGTAAAATTCGAAAATGCAACTCGTCGACCATAGATTGTTTATAATTCCAGTGAGCACTCACCTGTGACGTTCCAGGAAACACGCCAAACTCTCCCTTTATGGTGACTGAATCGAGCCAGAAGGTTGATTTCATAAGTAGTGCGGGCAGGCGGCGCACTGTTAACGAACGATCCCGATCCACTGAGGTTGAGGTTACCTATAGAAAATCGAGCAAGGCAGTTATGAGCAGACAGTCAGGTTGCTTCAGAAGAAGCATTTATAGAGAAGAAAACGGAAGGTGAGGAGTGTCAGTAGTGAAAAATAATGAGATAATGTGCACAGGGCGATTTCTACGATATCAATGGACACAGTTGTAATAAGAAGCTGGGTAAATAAATAAGTTACAGTGGAAATGAGCTCGAGATCGCTCAGTGGTTAAGGCTCAAACTTGCTGACCAGGTGGTTCGAACCCGACCTCTGCATCTCGACTACTTCTGTCTAGGCTTGGGGAACCTAGCAGTATCTCGGTCCTCGTGCTTCCTTCGGGTGGAATGGCAGCTAGGCACAGAAAGGGTGCTACAGCTTAAATTGTTTATCTATTTATAGTGGAAATACTGCTGGTGGCACAGTGAACATTGTTAATATTATTATCATCATTATTGGTCCAATCACTTGAGTGCAAGGATTAGGCTAGGGGGAAAAATGCATTTCTTTACGGCTGGAAGCACCTATTTATACGAGATAATGTGTTTCACTTCACTCTCACCGGTATGATACCTGTGACCAATTAAGAAACATCGATGTTTTGTAATGGGTGACGCGAGCCCGATTTAGACTGAGTTGGCTCCTGTTCGAAAATTCAGGCATGAAGAAAAACTACTTATGGGGCAGCATATTTTGTGGTTAGTGGTACAGCTGGGCTGCTGTAAGAGAACGGCTTGGATTGTCTCTAAACAATAGGAAGATAAAGCTTCCCTTCAGGAGTCCGGGAGGATGCCGCGCAGTTGAAATGGAGCATTGGGATGGCGGGTGCTCAGAATGAAGGGAACGCCCATCAGGCATAAAGCCCGATGAGCGTCATTAATGTACACAACACCTGGTTATCGGTCACGATTTGTGGGCACCAAAGGACTTCACTTAGGAGAACACAAAATATGTTCACATGGTATTGGACGTCTGCAAAAGGTCAGATGAGGGCAAGGTAATGTTTACTGTCTGCAATGTGCAGAAATGTCACTACGAAGCAGCAATATAAGCAGCGATATTGCGAGGAATGTACTTCATGGCGGTCAAAGTTGTTTATTGCCTGCGCCATACGGAAACAATAGCATGTGTGGGAAGAAAGGAAAACAAGGGGTGGTGTGATAACCCGAGTGGGAACAGGACGAGAGTAGGGTGAGATGTCTCCATGCTCGAAGCTCCTAGTAGACAGCAGTTAAGTTGGAAATAACTTCAAGTCACTCACGACGCAGCTGAACAATAGCTGGTCCAAAGGTCACCATGGATAAGGCAGATTGAGCGAAAACAATGGACAAAGGAAACAAAATGGGGTGAAACGCGACAATACGGTTTCATGCCCCAACGTGTAGGTTTGGAATAACAGCATCGCAACGCATGTAAATAAACAAGAGTAGTAAGGTTGACGCACATGGCAATTTGAACACGAAATTCAACGACAGCACCTGGTGAAAGTGCAGAATGTTGTAAATAGCACTAAATTGCGTGAATGCGAAGGAAGCAAAACTCAAATAGATGTGGAAAGGAGATTCAGCACTCCTATGACCAGATTTATTGGGATGGTCGACTGTGAAGGAAGTGTGAGACTAAATGGCGCAGAAGAGTAGACGTAGATGTATACAGTGACACCAAGGTGAAATCTACCTTTGGACGTGATGTTCGTCGGTTGGTTTCCCGCCGAACGGATGCGTAAAATGAACACGTCTTTCGACCCGACCGCCAATGTATGAAAGGACTGCCCCATATGCGGAGCAAACTGAATATCGTAAACAGCATCCTCCATTTCACGAATATCCTCCACCAAATCCCAATGCCGTCTAGTTTCTGAGTATTCATAAATGACCACCTTGCCGCTGATTAAACTGTTGCTACCGGAAACGGTGGTGCCCATTCCAAAATGGGGTTGGAGAGCAGATGTTGCTGATTGATCAGCAGCGTCGTTGGATGAAGCGGAACTGGCTGGCGCAGCGCTGCCGACAGCGATGAGCGGGGGGTCAAGAGGAGACTGCAAATGGAATAATATGGCAAAATATAGTAAGACAGCGCCGAATAGAGGTTTGTTCTACCATAAAAACTACGGTCATCGTTGTCCTATGAATAAAAGACAGGCAAATAGTGTTCTGTTGTCGCACACCGATATGATTTTCTGGTCGACTAGCCGCACTGTGCGACACATAGACTAACAACACTTTCGTCTGAAGTGGTATGCACTAAACTACCGTATCTCTCACCGTTGGAAAAGTGAAAGGAGTGAATCCACGTGAAGAGTCTCTATGTTCTCAATCCTCCCATATGATTCATGTCCATAAGTCAAAAGTTCAAAGACAGCTGAAGATCAATTAATATTCAAAGGCGCTAGATCGAACACAAAACCAAATCTCCCCGTAATACAATCAAATAGCTCTACATGCCAGCCGCAACGTATAGGTTTTACACCGATCCGAAGAACGAACACGGCAAAGAATAGTCACCATTCACCCCGAATGGCGCACCATCAAGGGCTTTCAACAGTAAGATAGGGAACTTCGACTGGCAAAAAAACTTACGTATCGATCAAGAACGGGAAGAAAGGAAAAAAGCAAAAGCTCCGGGAAGTAAGGGGGGGGGGGTGAAATGCCATAATACTGGTCTTAAAAAATCACCACATCATTCGGGATTGTGATGAGGACAAAAGGTAAGTCGAAAACCACTGAGCATCACCTCAGAAGATCCGTAAAAAGAAAACGGTTCCCGAACTATTGTGCCAGATCACTCCGAACAATAATAACCGTGGTTGCAAATAAACCGTACCGAGAGAATTTGAAACCAAACGATGCACCCATAATGTGTACTTTACTCCGCTCAGACGTGTCAACCAGCTTCTGAAACCAACGACCTTTTTTCAAAGACGTAGTGGTGTTTTGTAAGTGTCTGTCTAATTCTCTCGCATCGACCTGACACAGAGGCCCTCCAGGGCAAAAGATAGGAGCCGGTTTCAAGATCGACATGCCTCATGAGGGCAATCGACTTGAATCCCGTTGTAAAAGTGTTAGGCGAAATTCGGCACAGATACCGCTTTACCACTCGCAGTTAGACGCTGCTACGGCCGAGAAGCCTATCCCATACAAGATTGGCCAAAAGTTGGGGTCGCCTGCCGGTCCGGCATCAAGGCGACTTCTGATTGGTCGAAAGTTTGGACCCAACAGCCAACCATGATCCAGTAATCGCAGAATGCCGGTTGCCAATGGCGCAGCCAGGTGTTAGAATTTCCAGAATGTTGTCGCGGCACACTTTATATACGATACGCTGTGTAAGTGATTTGACCTGGTTTCGGGCGTTAATATATGTTGTGCACCCTTAGTGGCTGTTTTTGACGCGATCGCTGGCTTGGAAGGTTCAGACCGGGCTAAGCTGAGGAAAATACCGTTATTACAAAAAAGACTGCTATAATAACTTTATCTGTTGTCCAAATTAGCTACAAACCAGTCCTGTGTAAAGATGTTGACAGAAGGCAAATACCCGGAAGTGAAGAGGATGTACATACCGTTTGTCAGGGCACTGACTAGGATTAGCAAGTGCACACCACCTGGACAGACTGATCTCGTCATTGTACGCACAATAAGGTGAAAAGCACCACCTTACCAAAATGTGCACATTGATTGCAATATGCCGTTGTACACAGAAGCCGAAACGGTCTAAAAACTAACAAGGGGTGGTGGTGTCGTAAAAATGTATTTTTTGATGGAAAGCGTTTTACCGTGCGGCTACAACTTCGTATCTGGAGTTGATTTGTCACCCTAAGTAGGTCTTGAACTGATCACCATGATTGCATTCTGTTTTAACAAGGCGGAACAGACAAGTGATGACGCCATTCATTCGTACTTTTCAACGTGTTTGTTCATCTCAGTTCGTAGTTTGGCAAGAAACGAGGTCGCTTTTGCTCGTACACGGGACTCACTTGGCACTCATGCACGTTACTTTTCGGGAACAATTCCAGGTACAAGTACAGCCGCTGAACTAACTGCCCAACCCCTCCGGTTGCGTACTTCTGGTGATTCAGACGCGCCTGAGATACTGTAGGAATCGGTATTGTTCTAAGTCACTGGGTAGAAGAATGGGATACGTGTTGATAGTCATCCGTATGGTCAGTTGAGCGACGTCTGTGAAAGAATCCTGTGAACAGGAAGTTAATCACTGCTGGTTTGTCGTGTTTTCTTACATCCTACGAAGTCGTAACTCGGAAGCTATTAAGGACAGTTCTTTAAGTAACCTGTTATGATAGGCTACAAGCTCGGATATTGTTGTGGTTGAGCAGGTGAACAAGCGTACCGCACCAGAGGGCCAATTAAGTATGTGATATCGATTGGACTCGAAATGAGCATTCAAACTAGCAACTGAGAATCTCAAATATCCTGAAGTCAAACAAATTTGTTAGAACTGCCCCTGAACTCCTTTCTAACCAATACACTATTGACTGTCAATTCGCGCTGGAAGGTGAGCTTCCACATAGAGCCGAGAGTTCCGTCTGTTGCACGACACAACCAGCATCACTCAAGCAGTGAATACTAACCAGAACGGTGACAATAAATCTCGCACGTATGTTCCCGCTGTTCGTGAACCCAACCCAACATGGCAGAACTTAGTATGCACGCGGACTGTTAAGCCCGGTGCTATCAGAGGCCTCAGAAGACAGAGGCGAAGAATGCCGGAGACCAGCTCAGTCGATCCGTGCGACGATTCCACAAAAAATCACGAGTGAAACCAAAAAGGATCAAACTGGTTCCATCACCTTTAGTGAAGGACGCCTTGACCTCTGTGCCAGTAACTTTGAACAAAAAAATCCTCGTGACCAACCGCTGTTGTTGAGCCAGGTTCCCCGACTACCTCAGAGTCCTGGACAGTGAACCTGGAGCCCCCTTCGGCCTCATAAGTTTACGACTAGATGTCTTCTCTCGAAAGCCACGGAGTTCCTGGCCAGGTTCCTCCCATCTACGATGTTCAAGAAGTCTTCAGTAGGCGTTTGTTCCTCTTCGTTGCCTCTATTTGGGAGGAGAGTGCCTCAAACAACTAGGATGAGTCGATGAGAATGCTCATTATTCTGTTTAAACAAGGGATCCATGGTGCATGCGGCGGCCACGGAGAGGTGTCAGATCCTCATATTGGAACGAGACCCTTAAAGCCATTTGTCTTTTGTTATCTTATGACAGACAATGAAGTTTGGGCTCGACAACAGTGGAGGGGATTTTAACTTGGTAGACAACATCTCGCTCCTTTAGGTGATAGAAAGCGACCCATGACATGGGTTTCCAAGTTGCTTTTGAATCTATCGAGAGACCTGTTCTCCATAATGCGTCGACTTAGTAAGGAAGGTCCCTGATAATTTGTGAAGATGTTAAGTTCAAGCAGGTGCCGATGTAAAGTTTGTCAGCACGGAATATACAGATGACTCTGTTTTCCTTTTCGGAGAGGAAAAGAACGCACACGTGCTTTTACGAACTGATCGAAGTCACCCAGTCCTTCGCACGTAGTGTAAGGTTACTTTCCTGAAGATATAGTCATTGAAAAAGTGACTTGGAATCCAAAAAGATAAGGTAAGTTGTGGAGCGTTTTGAAAGTTGGATTCACACTGACTGCGGTGTGATAATACTGACCAATGCACGAAACTATTAGGCCTTGGTCACGTTAGTTAGACTGAGACACGTATAGCGGAAAAGTGGCATATCTGTGAATTCCAAGGGTCAGTTATATCAGACTCTAAGACGAGCTATTTTGTCTTACTCTTGTGTTGCATCTGAAAGCAGGGTGAGATACCGCTAGATCACTGATAACTGTTGCTTAAGGAATACAGCTCGTTTAGTTTGGTATCGACGAATTCTCAGCGAGACAATTAGGGTGTCTTCGAGTGTAGAACAGGGACTTAAATTAAAGAATGCGTCCGGTAACATAAGCAGTGGTGGCTTAGTCAAGTGCCGAGGAGCACCGTTTGCGTACCTAATTCAGAGTGGTGCATGCAGAAAGATGAGGGATCTTCAACCTGGCGAAAGGACACGAAAGTGATTGCGACAAGTCTGGATAATATCGGTGCAAACTGAGGTAAGGATAATCTTCCCTGTGCTTGATTGCAGCATTCAAGATATTGATGCTAAACGGCGTCAATGGCCTTCTCGCCTGAATGAGTGCCTGTAAATGTAGATACTCCGGGGTACTTGTAGTAAGATGGTACTACCTGCGGCTATGATTATGCTCTTGTAAACGATCTTCTTATGTATCCATGCAACTTATGTGAGACATCTAAAGTTCCAAATCTGGATTTGAGAGTCATTCAGAGGGTGCAACTAAGTGAAGTAAATTAAGCGACATTTTTTGGAGATGTGGTCGGATTCTTCCCGAAACAATTAAAACATAAAATCTATTATGAAAGTGCAATCTAATCATCCTACTAAAATAATTAGGCTCGGAATTCCAGTAATCTTCGTGATTCAATCCAGATGTCTTGAAGATTGATCGTGCTATTTTTTTCGCAAACCAACTGGTAAGCAAACACAATCCCAATTACGGCATATTCAGATTTCGTCGGACCTCTAACACTGATGCCGTGAGCATTCCACTGTGGGTAACCAGAACCGCACCATATAGGGCCTGGGAGTGCTGAGATTCAGTTGCAGGTCCTCTTATTTCAGGAAACATGATCGCATAGAACGTTGTACACAAATTTTGCGTTACAAGCTCAATGCTGACAAATCAAAGGTAGCACCTTGGTTGAACTTTTCACACAAGATGCACAAATGCTTTTTCATACGTTTATCTGAATTCAGGCATTTCATTGATTGTTATCATTCGAGTCTTGATTCCATATGTGTCAGACTAGGAAATATACGCACAAAGCCGTTCACGATACTTCACTAGCTGCAATGGAATGTGGCGTGTGCTTCACTACATTTCACAGTGAAGGCTTTAAGTATGGAGCAGTTATGCCCCCAGGATCTGTAACTTTCCAGAGTTCACAAAAACGACTAGTTATTCTAGTCTTAGTGGTTTCGGCCTTGGAAGTTCCAAAAAGATACGTTTACTACAAAACCCACGTGCACATTGGAGACCAGTGGTTCTCAAATTTATTGAGCTCATCGCTCCCTTAGCTTCCCATTCACGATGCGATTGCCACTTTATTGTATTTTCATCATGTGAAAAATAAAACCGAAACAACCAGAGCAAAACATATCACATTACTGTGCTATGGAAGGCCACGTACTAACTTTCCTAAGAGACCCTTCTGATGAAAGATAGCTTTCCTGAAGCGCACACAACGAGTTTTCTGGGGAGTGCCATTTGGTGCATGATCTCTTTGAAATGTGGCGCCTTCCGAGAGCGGTTAGATACCCTTTTCCTTGTAGTGGCCCAACTTGTGGGATCGCTGTAGAGAGAACACCTAATGCAATGGTTGAGTTTGATGGATCGATACCAATTTATAAATAGCAGGCTGATTGACACTAATAAAAACGCTTAAGATCCCTAATCTGGAAATTTGAAGTGTGACTCGACACTTTGACATCTCCGATGAATATCGTACTCGAGATGTAAGCCAACGTTTTGACTTTTTTCACAAACCAGACAAGTACTCAGAGTGATCATTTTGCAACCAAAAATGTCGATACGTCTTTATGGGCATGTCTCAATTCAATATCACTTTCAACGGTAGCGTGAAGACACCACAAAAGTGAGCAGTCTTCGTTAACCAGTTGCTACACAATCGAGACAAAGTGAGAGCGGTCTTGTGAGAGGTGTCCATCCAACAAGATGGACCCTGCTTCACTTGACTTGATTTGAGTATGGGAGACGGCTGTAGAGACTAGAAAGTTCACTGTCAAAAGCGTGTTTTGATAACGACACAGAAACATAGGGAACGAACGGGATTAGACAATGTCACCTTAGATATACCACCCAAACTACGATCCACAGATACAATGCGGTGGACGATATGTGTGGTCGGTTGCTTGCGCAATGATGTGGGTGCAGTTATCTAGAAATTTGGACAAACTAAACAGGAATCGGCTTGCTAATCGATCGGAAATATCCGCAGCTATCAACCTATTTTTATAGGCCCTTGCCTTAAAGCCTCGATCCATCGCCACTTTGAGAAATACTTCTTTTCTGTTCGACTGAGAATATGTTGTACATTGACTTTTAGCGGAATACCAACTCATTGTTTCCATCAGGCAATCACCTACGGAAAGCGGCCACCTCATTAGTAAAATACACTGCCTACCTTCACTGGTCTTTAAATGCTGGTTGTCTTCGTTGCATTCGCTTTTTCGTCCTCACAGACACGTGAGCGAGCACCGTTGTCGAAATCAATAACCTACGAAATTCTATATTCATCGGGTTAGTATAGGTTGATAGGGACCAACACCAAACACGGATCCGCGGGAGAGATGACGTTTGCGATCACAGAGATCTGTCACGCCAATACCAAGGACCGACTCGTGGTCAGTGGGAAGGAAAACAGCATAGATCACCATAATTAACGCACTCCAACATAGTGAGTAACGGTAACAAGAGGGGGAAGTGCAAATCCGCTTGCGGTCACAATCGGACACATGAGGTCCATTCGGCCTAGTGTAAAACTTTTCACAAGGCTCTCCTAAGTCATAAACTGGTAGAAAAATGATAAAAAAAACTTGGAGCAGGACACAAGTTGCGATTCTTTGGGATGCGCTTGTAGCGATCAGCTTCGGCCACATGGTTTTCCTGGCGTTACTCCAAGTTTGCAAATGATGAGGTCCTCAGGAGACCTATTCACATCAATACATGCGAAAAACTGACCACTTGGAATATGCGACGATACCGTCGTTTTTTCTTCGAAAAGAGGTGCATTTTGTGTTCACAAAGTGCAGTCAAATCTAAGGACATCGTCTCTAGACACAACTCTCGCAGATCAAAGTAACGCATCGAAGATTGCGGGGCACATTATGTATTTCGGAATCGCATCCCATCCGTCTGCAAGATGAATTCATCTCCGAAATCTCGGATCACGTTTGACAAACAACAGACTTTCATGTCAGCCACAGCTGACGAGGCTGGAATAGTTCTGAATGCACTGAAGCAGTTTATGTTGGGGTGCATTGCCAATGCACCCGGAGGAACCGAGGCTCCTAGAGGTCCTCGGCAAGCGATTTAAGAGAAACTATAGGCGGTATTGGTTACTAGTGACAAACTCGAAACCTTCGACTGAGCGGAAGTTTATCCGACATTTGGAGTCTAGATAACTGGGTCCTGATACAAGCATACGCACCTCTGAGACTAATGCTGCTCTTCATGTTGAACGGAAAGTAACGCGTAGTTGCTTCTGTTTAGGTTTCTTGTTGCCAGTAACCATACGGAAGAAATTGGAGTGAATTCGGTCAGTGCTGAGCGCTTCTGTTTTCATACACACTCTTGTGTTTCAAACCATGAACACCTGAGCTAAATTTCCAGGGTTGTAATCCAATAAACAACCGGCTTTTAGAACCACGGTTGCCATGACTGATGAAGGTGACCTCTATATCGATAGAGTCTACAATACGGGTGAACTGCAAACTCGGGCATGCAATAGACTGCACAAATAAGTTGAATAAAAGCAACAGGAAATCAGTTATCGATCATTCATTATCCAAGTAATAAAAGATGGAATCAACAGTGAAGTAGAACGTACGGGAAAACTGAATTACCTGGGACCAAGCCAGACATGAACCGATGAGCTTGGTTGGAAAGTCAAACTGGAGACGCCACTGACTCAGGTTCATCACATCCTAAAATGAAGGGGGCGGATCACTGACACGGCGACACGTAAGACAAAAAAAGAAACGAAAAAGCATTTCGCTTCGTACAATTTACCCACAAGATATCCAACTAGTCTGAATGACGCATAGTAATAAGCTATGTAGTATGTACCGCGAATACGCACCACACAAACGACTAATGTACCACATTACTGCGGTTTCAACTGCAACAGATTAATTTATCAATGAACGGGCAAATAGAGAGAGTAGACCTATGTTGAGCGGGACAAATGGGTCAACTGCTTAACCCCCGAGCTTTATTACGTTTCTCATGTAAATGCTGACTATTTGTCAGTATGTTGACGAACTTTGCATCCACTTTGTATGTTAGTAATTAATGCCGTGATTCTCCAGCGGTGAATTTCGGGTAGCAACACGTACCCGGACGGGAAACGAGTTATGCTACTGTCACACTCCGAGAGCGCGCTTGACGACATACTGACGGTTGGTAGGAATTTGGCCTTTCAGTGGCTGAGTTTCTGCTAAATGGATTCCACTGCAGTGTCGCTGCAATACAATCCTCTAGCCATTCTACATGCGGCAAATAAACCCCCGTCTCTAGGTCCCGCATACCAACTGCACCAGTGTGTTTTGCGGCCGGAGGAAGTCAACCGTAGCATAATTATCTACACCGAGGCTTTACTGCTTTGAACTGCGGCTCAAGGAAGTCAGCGAGTGTGTGGCGAGGAACCTCAACGGCAAGCGTGGGTGTAAGGTGCGGCATGAACAACACAGGCCATGAGTAAAATACCATACGTTTCGTTATACAGCATTGATATCGATTGCCATGTGTGGAATATGGTAGCCCTATTCCAAGAAAATACTTGCATCACTTACTAATGCCTCGTAAACTCGCAGTAGTCCATCAGTGGAAATGGCAGCCAGTTGAAGCCCAAGATGTCTAGGTGCAAACTGCAGACCCGTGACAGAGGTTCGTGGGTCAACCAGATTTGCTCGTCGCACCCAACTGGTCGATGTGGGTTGGGCGGCTGGGTAGCACGCAGTATTAGATTGGATAGATACAACTGGCGGATTATCTGGGTCGTGTACAGTCGTGCCGGGATTCGACTGAAAGGTAAAGTGAAATTGACTTAGATACAGAAGACATAGTAACAGTATGGAAATGTGCAGAAACCTAAGTGAGTTGGCACTACTTATCGATGAATATAGTGAATAGCAGAAGATACAGAAGCTCCTATACACATCGGAATTGCTTATTTGAAAGACAGCGAACAACTGAAAACGTCTGGAACATTTAGCGAGTGGCACAGCTGAGTTAAACGAAGATAAAACGGGTGGTCTAACCTAAAAAAACTGGTGAAGTATTGTCGCACTGAAAAAGGAACAAAAAACACAGACAGTCAATGCATAGGACAGACGTTGGGGAACTAAAATATCCAAGTTCCCCGTTCTAGAAAGGAGAGGGCTATTGTACACCCATCCGGGCGGTTTATCATCTCTGGACTACATCCCAGGTGTTAGAATGCGTTGCCTCAGTTGGTGTGGTTGTATCTGTACGATGGATTGCGTCGACAGAAATGCACTGTCGCTCTTTTTAATCAGTAAAAAGGGGGTTTTGGGACCAGTTCTTCCAGGGGCGACGGAAGAAGCCTACTTTGGAAGGAAAAATTAGACTCAATCAAAGCGTTAGCACCAGGGGGAAAGCACTATACCGAAACTTCACTTATACTGAAGCACACCTGTAATGCAAACCCGGTCATGGTGAACGAGCTGTGACCCCTTGGCACCTCATCATCGGATTCATATAAAACCACTTTCGTGCTGCGTCTAACGATCGAGATGCACTCTATGGCTGCCTGTTTTCCGTAGGACCCAGATCACTGGCTTCTCTCTAAATGCCAACGACGTTCGGAAGTCCTATGCATGGGAGCGAATTTGATAAACCACATGAACGGAGTAGATAATTGAGATTGAATTCAGCAAACAACATAGGTAGATGGTGCAAGACTGCCTTAAGGATGGTCTTCAAACAGCAATGGTGAAACGCTTGAAGCTGCCATCCAAAAAGCGCCACGGGATGAAGATAAAGCTTGCTGAACCTAACCCCGGGTCTGAAAACTGGCTGTTGTTTGGCGTCACCAGCCCCTTTTAAGTTGGTGAAAGGCCAAAATTGCTTTGTACTTGGAATCTTGTTTCCAAAAATATCTCCGTACCAAACCGACACTTGTGCGCAAAAAGGTATGGGACGCTTTCTGTATAGGGTTGGTAAACCAAGCAACGGTGCCATGGCGTGAACTACTCATTCATCGTGTTACGGTTAGCTCAGGTATCATACAACCATTGTGACAAAATAAAGTGGTTAAGTGAAGCCTGGAGCGCAACATTCAATGTGCTTAGGACGAACATTTCGTAGTTAAGATGGCGGGATGGCTGAGTGGTTAGGGCGCGAATTTACTGACCGGAAGGTCCGTGGTTCGAACCCGAACTCTGTATCTCGACTTCTCCCGTCTAGGCTTGGGCAACCTGGCAATATCCCAGCCCTCGTGCTTCCTTCGGGTGGCATGACGGCTAGGCACCGAATGGGTGTTACAGCTGAACGTTTTTTAAGGTCATCAAAGGAGTCATCTCTGTCGAATGACATTAACCGATCTCACCAAAGTGTAGAAACTCACTCAAAATCCGTTTTTACTGAAACTGACAGTGGCATGTTTTTTTTACGTGGTCAACTTCCGATTTCGATGTCCTAACGTCACTCGGTGATCATGGCGACCAAGTGTTTCGGTATAGTCAGCAACTTGAAGGTGCTGACGACACGTTAGAAAGATACGGCAGTGAACATTTCAAAAGCAAATAAAATTGCACTGTGTTCTGGCGTTAATTCACAATATTCGACCATAATGGTATCTTGCGGAATCCTTAGGCAAGGTGTTCTGTCCCTGTTTGCTGGCATGAGGTCTATCGGCAATGTGCGATGACAAGGAACTGGGGCTGCGTAAACGTCCATACGAAACCTGGGGCAACATACCTAATAATCGGACATTCCAAGTCACCTAAAAGTAAAATCTAGTTTTCTTTGTGTTGGTAACGTTGAAAATACGAATGAATCTGAAAAGGTGTTCTTGAAGACGGCAAAAGCAAAGCAAAATATAATATTGCTTTGGTGGGTAATAGGCAAAAACGTATAGATATAGAGCAACATCCCATATTTCGTTGTGCCACTACGCGTTCCATCAGTTCAATTAGCCTGTCAGTTCAGGGAAACTTTGAACGTTTTCGGCATGATCCCATTGAAATAGACACAACAAAATTACAGAAAAGATGAAAAAAACAAAGATGAAAAACAAGTGGCCGTAGGAATTCGACAAGACAACATAAACGACTAGCTCACTTGACCACCGGCAATCTCCTCCCATATGGTAATTGTACGGTCAAAGGAACAGGTAGCAATGACCTGTCCAAATTCTGGATGAGCCCAAGTTACACGCCAACAGGGACCGAGATGACATCGCCACCGAGCGGTACAGACCCACTCGCCATCCGGTCGAAGGTCCCAGATCTGACAGTAGGACAAGCAAACAATAAGAAACAACAGTACCGAGGAGTACTAGAGAGGTTTATAATACAATTGCGAACTTCACGGTAGCTTCAATTGGCCTCAGTGTAGTTGGCTCACACGCAATACTTTACTGCGCACCCTTGATAAAGGATGAGTTTTAAAATACAAATACAGTACTTCTCCCAAAGAAAGTTATCCCGAAAAGGAAATACCACATCGACGAGATAACTTCGGCACCAGAGAATAGGCCTTCATTGTGATCGCTGCTCGAGGAAATAACCCTCACAGAACCGAAGAGAACACACGTTCTGCATCCACGTGTTGTGAGTTTACTTTCCACCACAATAGAAATGTTCCACATCACTGTCCCACTTTTGCTAGCTGACTGTCATGGTTGATGCCATATGCATATTGCAGGACACTTCCGGAGTGGTTTGGGCCGAATCCAGTCTACGGTACGTCCACAACACCAAGTTTTGTACTATTTCGAATTTGAAACAAAGAGTGATGATGACAAAGTTGGAACTCAGGATGGAGTGATGCAAGACAAACTGACATTTAGCGAGCTGCCAATAGTAGCCACTATTTCTGTTGCCTTAGTACAAGACGTATTCGTGGCAGATTACTCGTTTCGTGGTTTTTTGAGCTGAACTAGGTACAGCGGAATTCCACGTTCATATATATATATATATATATATATATATATATATATATAAAGCATAAAAGATGTGAGCTCGGTAGTAACAGTTGGGGGAGGAAGTAAAAACCTTCAGTCACAGGCTTCTCAGTGCGCCCAATCTAAACCGAAGGGGGAATTCAAGACTGTCAGTTCAGGACGGGTGACCCAAACCAATTGAATCCCCTCCCCCCCGGGTGTTTAGAGGCTCGTAAGTGGTGCAACTTAGTCGCTGTAGAAACAAGGACATTGTGATAAGCGTACGTAGTAGCTTCGTACAACAAACCAGTTCTTTTAAAAAACGCGAGGTCGCAGGTAACCAACGTTAGATAACTGCTATATTGCAGGGAACCATGATAGAGTGAGAATAAGGTAGGCGGAAGAAAAACTTTTCGAGTACGGATTGGCCTAGGTTAAACACAGTTTAAAACATGCATAACAACTACGGCACAACTAGTAACTGGCAAACAACCGATAAGAGCCAGTCAAGGAAAAAGAACTCAGAATACTAGTGAATGCGACGGGTAGCGATTCGATAAACAAGTAGAGAAATGAAAAGAAGAACAACACAATCGTCGAGTTGCAAGCGGCAGCGGTGTACCCACTGGAAACGGTGACAGCAAGTAAACGAGGTAATGTAAAATGAATCAACGTACAAAAACGGGGAAAAAGCACCATCAACGATAGCACAGGAAAAGCGATGAGCCATAAGGACCAAAGAAACGGCAGGGCATTTAAATTCTAGTATTCTATGTTGTAAAATCATGGCGTTAATTTTAACTATCAAGGCAATTTAGCATCACTGACGGCGGCAACGATACTTCACAGCAGTACACCCATACTTATGAGGAGCATGGTCTTGAGACCAGTAATCACACTGAATATTTCGAAACGGTTCTAAGCAGGAGGTAAAAGTGTCAGAACTTGCTGTTCCCGGGAATAGCGCATAGAATTTCAGGATGGTGAAATGGGCAAAATTCGGAGGAAGGGACGGACAGTATGCAGTTATGCCGTTCAACATTTCTTTCGATTAACAGTTCTTCTGTCGTGTGTTTGACACAAAGCAGCATAGGATATTTTCAAGGACGATGGGGCAGGTTTAAATGATTGGTATACAACAGCCTTCATAAAGCATTGAGGCTTAAATAAGATGTCGATGCCGATCGACAACTTAAGAAAACACACAGAAGTTACTAGGTTGATAAATTCGTACCAACATGGTGTTTTTACAGTGTGCTTAGGAATGCACAGTTATTTGTATTTCATTCAGACTTGGAACTCAAACATGAAGATATGGATTTAACTATACTACTCACGAGTAAGAAGATTTTAAACAAACATTTTTTATCGACTAATCGGTTTTTACAAGACGCTTGTAAAACGTGGGTGGAATTCGTCGAAATCCACCGAGAATACTGTTTGAAATAAACTGTTGTACCTAGGGGAGCAAACAGAAGTTGTTTATCGGTTGTTGGATGTGACTTTGCACCATCAAACTGCGGCAATGAAATCAATTTTCGACCCACCAAATCCAGCCCATTCTGAAGCAAGCAGGACACTGGATTCCCTTGGCCTTAACGTATGTTGATTGTCAAGAGCCAAAATCCAGGACACGAAAACTGTGACTGGAATGACTGCTCCATCACTCCATTCCTGCTTCCGGCTACGCAGCTCTGGTGACACGGAAGCCGATGCGGCTGGATATTACGGGGTGGGCATTGCGTTAAGTCATCAAGTTGAGGCGTTCCTACTTGATTGGACACACGTTGATCGGCTTTGCGCGTCTGCGAAGGATTCTCGGAAGGAGAGACTCACCGTTTCACGTTTATTTTAGCTGCTCATGCCCCAATGAACTGTTTTACAGCGGTCAAAAAGGTCAGACATAGTCGTTGTCGCTGGTAACTTGAAAACACAATCAGGTAGGCCTAAGAATGTTGAGTGTTCAGTGTTCGTAGTGAACTGAACACAGGACGCACGGGTAAAAGAGAACGCATCCTGTACGTGTGCAGTACTAACACTGAGAACAATGTAAGGCGGTTGACACATGGTGCACACCAACAAAGCAGTTCGGAACCCAGGCAGACGACGTTTCCAACGCTTACTGGTGGTGAGGATTGGTCAGCGCCTGTCGCTTCTTTTGGAATACCTGTGTAGACTCGAACCATGTACTCATCCGCTGCCGCTTTCTACTGCACATTTTAGGTCCACGCAAAATGCAAACATCTAACGTGACGATGAAAAAATCGAGCAAGTCAAAGGAATTTATCAAGGCTGTTTCTCTGACGCCTGAGGGTCGACTGGATTTCGGACGTCAGCGAGCGACCGAAGAAAAATCCCTAAAGCTATTGGTGATGCCAGGACTCGTATATGCGGCGCAACTCAACCGACCAACATTGGGTTTCCGATGAAACTGCGGCTTTTCTGGAGGCCCGGAGACAGACTTTCCCAGGTTGCAACTAAGTCGACGCATCACTGGATGCTATGTAAAACTCAACGTAGATCCAAAGAGGGAAGCCTGGGAGGTCAGGGATGTCAAGTAAATGGAAGCAAAAAATTCTGGAAACGCCTAAATTTTGTGCGTGCAGTAGGTTTTCGAGAACCTGTTGTCAATCAAACCATCAGGAACCATGGTGGCCCCCCGATGGATCGTTGGGAACAACAGTTCGATCAACAATTCACTTGGCCACTAGCTACTGTCCACCCGGCTGCCGATCTGTAACAAAAACGCGAATAGTAAGTACGAGACCTTCTTCGGTCTCAGAAGTAGATGAATGTACATCCTTACGCATGCACCACCGGCTTAGTGGGCCTAAGGCTTTCTAGCTGATATTTTAAGGATGGCAGTGAATTCCTCAATTAGCTTGTGTCCAACTTATTTACGTCCATCTGGTGGTAACAGTGCATCTTCAAAAAGATACCCGCAGTGAATGTGGTGACCATTGAGGCTCCAGTTTGGCCCTCATTGTAACATTTCGAGCACCACCGATTCTTCAACCTGATCCGTGAGCGCCAAGCGAAACTTCGGCCTGTTAGAGACTTCATCGATCACACCTTCAGGCTCCATCAAGTGTTACAGCAGTGCTGTATGTGAAGACGACCCACAGGCGTGGTGTTCTTTGACTTCAACAGCGTGTTCGATTATGCTGATCGATCGAATCCTTCTGATCATGCTAGCTCCATGGAGAACGCTCTAGAAATTTGCAAACATAATCCAGTCTTTATATTAACATACTTCTGGGTTGCGAGTATACTTTAGGCTCTTCAAAAAACCTCTCTCCGAAAATGACCTCCACCCTGCCCATTTTTTCTCAACTAGCCGTCGACAAAATAGTGGGGCGAATGTCGCAGGGTCTCTAAAACCGTGTTGTTCAAGTAGTTGCAGGTGAGAATCCTATCGGACTGGAGCACGTAAACTACATTGTTCTAATACTTCAAGGCGAACAGAAAGTGTAAGCGCTATCGTCATACCAATATACGATCCTTGGCAACGCGTCTTGTGCCCACAGAGTGCTTCAGAATGTGCGGACTCTGAACAGACCGTCCGTACTGAAGGTTGTGGAGAGTTTTACATACATTGGCTGTTGTATTAGCTCTGACAGTCAACGTACCTATCAATGTTTGCCGATTTCCGTCACTTTTGGTATCAAAAAACATACAGTACACCACCGCAGCATGCATTAGTACGGACCGTGTTATCCAACAACTGCGAGAATTGGCTTACGCAGGCAGGTGATCTGAGACGTCATCAGGGCTTTACTACCGACTTTTCAGAATCACTGTTGGTATTGGACTGCATCAGAGAGTTCGTGGTAAGACCAGACAGCGGGTGTTTAGGTATGCAACAAGTACTTCCGGAGCAAGAAACATTTAACGTCATAATCTGCTCAGCCATGTGCTGAGCATGTCACACTTTTGTCTCCGGGGGCAGGTGTTGATTTCTATATCTCCTTTAAAATGGCTCAAATTGCGAGGCGGATGACGTGTGGCTTGCAAGAAGCGTAGAAAGGATATTGCAAAAACAGTAAGTGCTTTTGGACAGGCACCGTGACCCTGCCTTCGCTCAGCTGGACACACTGCAAGATATGGTGGCTAAACGACATCAGTGGTGCTCACACAGTCAGTTTCCGTCTAGGCTGTCCGACTGATCGTTCGGAGGTGTACGCGTAATCGTATTACGAGGTGTCCTGGGGGTAAAGTCGTACTGTCCTTTGCGATGGGAGTGGGGAGGCAGTAGAGCATTTCCTCCAGACGAACAGCAGATCCACATTCATGCAATCAGCGATGCTGCGCTTCACCCAAGAAGGACGGATTAGAAAATGTCGGCCCTAATGACCTCACACTCTGACCACCAAACGGTTGACCGTGACCACCAGCGCTTTAATAAATACGGTCTGGTGTTGCCAAAAGGCACCTGCTCTGAGCGGCCGCATCAGGAGTGAGACAGTAATGACTTACACCCTGCGTCCTCCGGTTAGGCCAACCCCATGCAGCCGAGAATGTCGGACTACTGAGCCATCGGCTCCCGGTAGGGTTCACATAGAAACGCCTACTATCCACTGCCTCGCGGACTGATACAGATGCCCAGGTAGACTAAATTGTCGACTACCTCAATCGGCCCATCCGCAAGCATGAGGCTAGGGTTTGAGCCCTCCCAGTCTTGCAGTAGAACTTTACACTTTGCAGGTGTGAAGTGCATGCCAAACCGTGAGACAGAATTAGTTGGATTATTTCATATTGTATGCATTGCCACGGGGTCAGATCCAAGGAGAGTTATGTCGTCTGCGTACTTGATATCTGTGAGCGGACACCTCGGGAGCACTTCGACCCCACAGGCATTAGAGGTTGAGAGTGAGTGTTGTATACTCGTATCAGTGACGAAGGTGAAGAGCAAAGGTGAAGGAGGACAGCCTTGTTCGACACCACTTGATGTGATGAATCGAGATAGTAGACAAACCTGTCTACCTGGGCATCTGTATCAGTCTCGGTGGTCTAGCGAAAAATGATATTTCCATCCGGATTGGGAAGGCCAGAGCAGCTTTTGTGAACCTGCATCACCTGTGGCATAGGCGTGACATCAACCTATCCGTCAAGGGTCTAGTTTACAATGCTGCGGTGCGCTCCATATTACTATACGGGCCAGAAACTTGGCCGCTGCGCGCCGAGGAAGTCAAAAGACTTCCAGTGTTTGACCATCGACGTCTTCGGAGCATTGCCCGAGTTTGGTAAGTAAGTATGTAATGCTGAAGTATGGCGAGTGGTTTTCGCAATAAATAACTCACCTACGACGGATGAATTGATCACATTGCATAGGTTACGCTGGCTTGGTCGCGTGCTCCATATACCGGTTGACCGACTACCTCGAACAGCCCTTTCCGCCCAACACGAAGGGTGGAAACCAGCTAATGAAAAGTCCATTGACACACACATTGTACGGCCGTGAAGCATCAGTGTCAACACTGATGTTGCTGTCTTTAAACCAGCTAATGAAAAGTCCATTGACACCTCTCTAAATAATTGGCGAACGAAACTGTGGCATCTATAATCAGCGTACGGCAAGTACGCGGCTTTTATAGCTGATGACGATGAGGATGGGTTGTGACCATCAAATCATAGCTTGAAGCACATGTAACAAATGTATGCTTTTGTAGAAGCCACAGAAAAGACAAATATGTCCTCGCGTTGACAACTAGACTATTTTCCTATGGGGTTAACAGGTGCACATGGTACATTATGGGACCTATTATGACAGCGGGGACACTGTTCATATTACTTTCTTCTCTGGATCGACCGGTCCCGTCAGGTATCGTCAAAGGTTGCTTTGGAGACTTTTTTGTACATACCGGGTGCGCACCAACTTTGTCCGTGGACAGGTCAATACGGATGTGCCGATCAATTCTTACTGAATTAGGACAATGCCACTAACCGTACGCAAGGTGACGCTCGTTTCTGCCTGAGTACTAACCTAATGTTGATTGTGCGTACGCCCATTGCCCCGGGGCGAGATGGCGCAGTGGTTAGAGCGCGAATTTACCGATCAGAAGGTTCATGGGTCGAACCCAACCTCTGCATCTCGACTTCCCCTGTCTAGGCTTGGGCAACCTGGCAGTATCCCAGCCCTCGTCCTTCCTTCGGGTGGCGTGACAGCTAGACATCGAAAGGATGCTACAGCTGAACCATTTTTTATTCATTCCCCCATGAAATCATCGGAATACGTTGAAATGTCACCTCACTCACCAGCGCCACCAACCCGCACTGCTAGACTACCAGTATCAGAATACAAACAGCGTGAGTTGGCAAGTCAAACATATTTATGAAGAAAACACCTAGCGTACACAACCGTGACTCATCTAAGTAGCTAGTAATCCGGCTACACCTAGTGCGACGAAGTGAAGTTCGACATGCTTTGGCAGGAAAACAAATAGTAAACAGCAGAGTTAACAGAAAAATAGGAAGTTACTTTGATCATCTGATCGCTGCTGCAGGTAGCCATACGTAGTCCATAGAAGTCGTAAGCAACATCATGAATGAGATCTGTGTGATTCGCATGGATACCTCGAGAGACGAACATCTGAGCTGGAATAGGGAAAAATAAAGTTGGATGGATACGAAGAAAGGCCGAAGGCGAAGACGTACATTAACAGGCAATGATTAAAGTCAGGGACTTAGCACTGCACATTGCGGCCCTGCCGATTGTTCATCTGAAGTTCGGTTTACTGTGCTTTCTTCAGCAGTTAAATTAGCTTGTGAGTACGGCGGCTAGCGTCACCACAACATCCGGTTACAAATAAAAATAACGATGACCCGACCCAAAGCCGCCAGCTTGAAGTGGTGGTCAGGCTTAAGTGCTGCAATGATCCTGCGGGCTATACTGAGTGGAACTCCGTTCCATAAGGTATAACCATGTTAGGAAGGCCAAAGGGGAGGAATCAGACTAAGAGCAGAGTGACCCCATACTACGAGTAATCGTGCTACGAGGCGATCAGGGAGTAGAATCGTACGGTACTCTGCGACAGGAGTGTGAAGGAAGCAAGGTGTTTCCCCCAGGTGACCAGCACGTCCATATTCACGGAAGCAGCGATGTTGCCACTCCCCGAGGAAGGACGGA
>SJOL01001529.1:103055-123856 GCA_004794785.1 Opisthorchis felineus | reverse complement strand
GAACAGGCAGTGATCTGCGCACAACTGAAACAACCACTCCCCATTATCCGTACGCTCAGCGTCAACTCCATATCTGCCACCTAACTGTGCTTTTTCCGCGCTCAGTAGTTCAACTCGGGGGTTCATACCATCCACGAGGATGACCATGTCCGTTGTTGCTGACCAAAGCGGTCGAGGCCGATATTCGTAAAACGGTTCTTCTCAGACTCAGAACTGCAGTTAGTCGAGGCGTATGCTGATACAACGAATGAAATCTACTGCATCGACCTGCGTTGATCTTAATTGAACCCGACAACCGTGCAGTTCAAAGGCGACCGTTAACTGGGATCCAGTCAGGTGAAGCGCTTTTAGCTTTGGGATTATGTTCAATTCCCACGCCGTATATATCACAGGCATCGGGATCACCGGGTACTTGGAGAGTGAAATATTGAATACTTGAGCTTGTCCTAAGGCGCTTGAGGTACGAGACCCGTGTGGGTTGTATGCATGTTTCGGAGACACAGAATCCATCGACTGAGAGGTAAGGCGAGGTTTCAACGAATGATGTCTGTTTCATATTATGACAGTGTGCAAACATTGAAGGCTACAACGTGTATCGGATCTTTTTGGCTTGGGATTGTCTTGGTTGAATTTGATGGGCGATAGTTTGGACACGAAACAATGGATAGGGGACTGGCAGGCGGGTTGACTACACTGGATTATTCGTGGATGAGAAAAGGGTTCGGGTGAGGTACGCATCTCGGGACCTGTGACTCGACAATCTGGTCCACAAGGCAATTGGACGATGTAGGGTTTTGTTCGGGACCCTCCCGTAACCTCTGACTCAGTAGTCGGATCCGCTTGGCAGCAAAGTGTTGGCCTGACCCGAGCGCTTGTGCAGTAAGGCGTAATTGCTGTTCTTCGTCGAGCTTCTCTCCTTTAGCATTCCTGACATGGCTGAACCTTGTGGAACTGAGCTCCAGCCAGTGTCGCCCGCAAGATTATTGCAGCACCGAACTCCGACCAACACAACAAGTTGCCAGCTTTAGGTCGTGTCTTGAAAAAATGAAACTCACGATGAATGAACTGCCAACGCTTCATTGGGTACACTAGTTTGATCATATACTCCGACAGTGAAGCATCAGGGTCAACACTGATGTTGCTGTCTTTGATGATGATGATGTACTCCGACCGTTAGAGAACCGTATACCTGGGAGCTCTTTTTTCAGCTCTGTGCTAAGTGGAAGCGATCGAGAGATAGACAGTGTATGACCTGGCAACGAAGTATGGAAACATTAACTAGTAAATTTAGTCGCGTTGGCAACTACCGCCTCCCTGGTTGGAGACTCTGGGATTCAACTCACCAGTGATTAATGGCACTGGCAGACGAGGCTCAATGAAGCAATGAGTGGCACTCATGCATCAAAGCTATCGCCCGGTTCCCGAGCTAATTGAACGTGCTGTCACCTCCAAACCTTGGCTGGATCTCCTACGCTCTTCAATTTTCTGTCAGTCGAAACTGTGGCAGCTGGCTGATTAACTGCATAACGTCATCGTTTAATACATGCTTCTCTATCGTACAACCGTGCTTTTTTGAGAGCCTTATTGTAGAGAAAAGAATAAGAGTGGGTGCGGAAGGACCCTAGCGCTAGCCTACCACAATCATTCCGAGGTGCCTACACCTCCAGGCAATCGGGATAGAAACTGCCAACAAGAACGCTATGGACATGGATTAGCAACCATCTCTTGCAGCGTCTCCAGCCAAGCGCAGTGGGGATCTCGCGGTCCCCATCCTGGAAGGCGAATAACACCGACAACACCCAAACGTTTCATAATCTCTCTCATACCCCTCTGCCAGGTCTAGGGTTGGCCACCTCTCCGCCACTCCGAACTGGGCCCAGAAAACAGCGCTCTCTTCGACAAACGATGGTTCGGCATGTGCAATACATGGGCTAACCAACGCAGATTCTGGTGTTGGACACATTCGATGGAAGTCCCCGTTGCACAACCGAACATTCGCTTTCTAACTGCCTCGTTACGGATTCGCTGGCACCAGCCTACACCAGCTGTAGTTCTGAGACAACGGTGTTCAAAGAACTGAAGACTTCTCAGTTCCGGTGCCCGAAGAGGCCACTTCTCACAGCCATACAACAAAACGGCCAGTAATGTAGCCTGATATACATATCCTTTGAGATTCAGGACCGTTGTAGGTGCATTGACCTCATCTGTTACACTACAGTCATAACTAATGCAATCTCCGAGATACACAAAACACTCCACAACTTCGAGTGCCCCTCTGGATTGTGGGTGGCCTGTTCATTGACTGTTTGTCTAGAAGCGTGACCTTACACTTTGTGGGGTTAAAGCGCATGCCAGATAACGGGGTAACTTTGGTCTGTTCATCCAAAAGCACTTGAGCCTTTTTCTTCTCTTTGAAGAGGAAACCAATGTCATCTGCATGTTGCAGATCGAATAAGCTTTCGTCCTGCTTCTGTCCGCACGGGAGCACCTTGATTATGCCGTGTTCGAGGATCTCGGGCTCTGGAAATGAATTGAGGATCATCGGATAACTATCTTAACGGCAACATCCATGAGCCTGATATCCTAGTAATGTTCACATGCTGCTTGGGAACGTACTCGAAAAAAGCAAGTCAGAAAAACAGAATCTGCTTCCAAAATTGGACTGCATAATGTGTGTTGGTGTGGGGGGCATCATCATCAGTTGTAAGACCCGCGTACTTTCCACAGTGGTTGTAGCTGTCACAGTTTCGTTCGCCGGTGATTTGTGGAGGTGAGGTAGGGAAATGCTCATTAGAGACGGTAGCTAATATAACTGATGCGTAAATACAGGGTTATCAATAGAGTTTTCATTGAGGAGATAGGGAGGGGCGCTATGCATTGGATGCATAGCGCCACTGACGGCGCGACTGGGCCATGTCTAACAATGTTTTTAACTATTGATGTATCCCGTCTGGGGGTCCCCATCCAGGGAGACAGCATTGACCAGCAATGGCTTTCATACTTTGCTGCCAAGTCTTTGTTTGACCGCCCTTGGTCCGTTTTCATCCTTCGCGTAGTTGTGTGAAAAGGGCTTTTCGATTAAGTCGGTCAACTGGCATACGGAGCACATGGCGAAACGAGCGCAACCTGTGGAGAGTGATCAGTTCATCTATCATGGGCGAGTTATTTCTTCCGAAAACCATTTGACGTACTTCAGCATTACTGACCCAGTGTTCCAACCAGACTCGGGCAATGCTCCGAAGACGTCGAGCTTCAAAGACTGATAGTTTTTTGGCGTCCTCAGCAGCCAGGTTCCTGACCCGTGTAATAATATGGAGCGCACCGTATCATTGTAAACTCGACCCTTGACGGATAAGCTGATGTCACGCGTACGCCACTAGTGATGCAGGTTCACGAAAACTGCTCTGGCCTTCCCGATTCGGATGGAAATATCATCTTTTACCGGCCGATCAGGACTGATACAGCTGCCCACAAATTTGTCTACTCAATCGGCCCATCCACAAGCATGAGGTTAGTGGTCGAGCCAATCTAGTCTTGCACAAGCACGTTGCAATTTGCAGGTGTGAAGCGCATGCCAAACCACGAGTCATAATTATTTAGATTACATAAGGGGGCGAGATGGCTCAGTGGTTAGAGCGCGAATGTACTGACCAGAAGGTCCGTGGTTCGAACCCGACCCCTGCCTCTCTACTCCCCCTGTATACGCTTGGGCAACCTGGCAGTATCCTAGCCCTCGTGCTTCCGTCGGGTGGCATGGCAGCTTGGCACCGAAAGGATGCTACAGCTGAACGATTACTATTTTTCATTATTTGATTACTTAACATTGTTTGCATTAACACGGGGTCAGAGCCATGAAGAACTATATCGTCTGCGTACTCGATATCTGTGAACGAATGTCCCCTAATCATTTCGACCCCACATGCGCTAGAGGCTGGTAATGAGTTTTCCATAATCTTATCAATAACGAAGTTGAAGAGGAAAGAGGACATCGCTGCCTGACACCACTTGATGTGACGAACTCAGGCGAGAGCTTCCCGTAGACCTTCACACGTCCGCAGGAGTTTGCTTACAGCGCCTTTAGGAGGGTCAGGAATTAACGGGGTACACCTTTGCTCCACAGACACTGCCATCGTGTCTGACGGTCCACAGATTCGAAGGCCGATTCCGAGTCGAGGAAGACAATTACTGTTGGCCTCTGGAAGCAGTGTCGTTGTTCCATAATCTGTCGGAGGGTGAAAATGTCGTCGATACATCCTCTTGCAGCTTGGTTTTCAAGGATCAGGTACTCCATGTGTTCAGTCAACCTTCGAAGGATAAGACCTGAGATGCTACAGATACCAGGCTGATACCACGGTGGTTTTCACCCAGCGTCCACGTACCCTTTTTGAAGACAAGAATGACTGTCGACATGCACGATTCTGCAGGCACTTTCTCTTCACTACATGTTGCACTAATGAGCTTTGCTAAATGGGTCACCAGGGATTCTCCGCCTTCTTTGAAGATGGCCGGATACGGGCCGTCCGGTCCTGGAACCTGCTCACATTTCAGAGGCTGGGCGAAGGCGGCCCTGGATGCGGCCAGAAGGGTCCCTCGGAAGATGGATTGGCCGCCAAGAAGGAACTTCTTGCAGCGGAGTTCGACACACTGGCCGACGCCAGGAGGCCAGGAGGCGGTTCAAGCAGTCAGGATGGAACCGGTATGCGACCCGACGATGTTCTTCGCAAGTCAGTTGTAGTGGTTGGATCGTGCCTTTCCGGGACTGGAAGGAGTGTCGCGCCAGCAGTTGTTGTCTGACCAGTTCGTCAAAGGTATGCAGCTATCTCTTGGTGTCCACTTGCGGTTGACGAGTGCTACCGGCCACTTGAGCGTGGAGGAGCTGGTGCATCTGGCACGGGAATTGGCCGAGGTGCCAATGGCCACGCGGTCTCGGGAGAAGGGGAATGATTCACCAATGCAGAACTTGCGGAGCCAGGTGGACCGACCAAACGAACAGCTTGCCACCTTGAAGATAGAATCACGGAAACACGTTCGCAAGAGCCGATACTACAATTGTGGCATGCCTGGCCACTGGAAGAATCAATGTCGCCATACCAAACCACCTGTCAATAATAACGGTTTGGCTTACTCTTCTTTTCCCGGGTGGGTTGCGACTAGAGCTGTGACACAGGCTACGGTATAGGCCGTTATTGAGATAGAGGGGAAAGGGGAGTAGTGCTAAATCGATACAAGGACAGGGGTGTCACTGAAGCAGAGAGGGAACGAAGCTGAGTGCAAACCGTGCGCGATAGGCGTGAGGGCAGTGGGTGGGTGCAACTGAAACTTGACGGATTGTCAATGCACTCAATGGGCCTATGCGACAGGTTGATGCAGCCCAGACCTAAAGCACACAATTTTGGGAGCTGATTTCCTTAAGAGCGCAGAATCCGTGGTGGACCTAAAACGAGATAAACTGATGACGCGGTAGGGTTCAGTTAAGCTTGAAGGTTACCCAAGCAGTGCTGTGAGCGAACTGAGTATCCCAAAGCTTCCGTCTTGTAAGGTGCCGTCAGTACAGTCTGTGGTCGCGGAGTACTCCGAACTGCTCACAGGCGATGAAGATCCGTTTGGCTTCTACCCGTGGATCGAACACGAAATCCCCCTTTCGTCCGAACGCTTTCGACCTTACGACCCTCGTCAGCTACCCCTCCATCTATGGGAGGAATTCCATAAACAGGTTCAAGAGATGCTGGAAAATGACATAATCGAGGAAGTCAACAGTGCGTACAACTCCCTGGTTGTGCTTGTGAAGAAGGCGAGAGGGGACTACCGATTTTGCGTGGAGTTCTGGCGTCTGAACGAACTGACCGTAACTCGGGTTGTAGCTGTCCCTTCGGTTGCGGAAATTTCAATTCGCTCCTGCTATCCCGATATTTCACGGTGTTCGACTTGCGTCTGGCAACTAGCTAACAAGTCAGAAGATCGGGAGAAAACGGCATTCACGGTTGGGGACACCCAATATCAATTTAGACTAATGCCGTTTGGTTTGTCGGCGACATTATTCACTTCCCAGCTCTTGATGCTCCGTTTAACGAAGGGACTACAGAATGTCGCTGTGTACGGAGACGATATCGTATATATGTATAGTGATTCGGAGACAGAACACGCCGTTCACATGAAAACCGTATTGAAGCGCAATCGGGAAGCTGGCCTGCGGATAAATGAAGCCAACACAGCTCGCTCGAAGTTCAAAGACACTGCTCGGGCATAAAGTGGGTCAAGGAAAGGTTAGCTCACTGCCGGAAAAGCTGTCAAAGGTCCAGGACTGTGCCGTCCCTAATTCAAAGTGGTTCTTACGGCAGTTTCTCGGACGAGCAGAATATTGCATTTGGTTTTTCAAGGATTTCAACACGACTGCTACTCCACTGTACGACTTGCTGCGTCATCATCGGAAGTTCGAATGGACAAGAGAAGCGCGTGAGGCCATCGAGTGTGTTAAAGCGCGGATGCTGGATTTGCAACTGACCCTCAAACTGCCCAGGGTCGGAGGGATGTTTACTGTTGCAACGGACACTAGTGACTGGGGTATCGGTGCAGTCCTAAAGCAGAGGTATAGGGTCATCGAACATGTCAGCCGTGTCCTGAATAATGCTGAGCAAAAGTACTCAATCATTGGGAAGGATTGTTTGGCTATCGTCTGAGCACCTGGATAAGTGGACAAATGTTTCATGTCGAGACCGATCACAAACCCACCAGAGATCCTTCCGGAAAGCTCGCGCACTGGGCACTCCGGTACGTGTTGGGAAAGAGAACCACCCGGTCGACTGGCTGCCAAGAACAGAGGTTGAAGATGAGGCCCCGAAGATCATGATTGGTGTCCATAGTCTCGTCATCTAACTGGATCCCGGAGGGTTGTTGCAACTACAGGGGCAGGATCATTTACTATGGAATGTTGCAGCCGCCTTGTTGGACGGGAGCATATTGAGAACGCGGAGGGAGACAGAGAACTGAAGGCGTTCCATGAGCACTTCGATAGGCTGAGCCTGAGTGAAACTGGCATATCCTCGGATGCCAACGATTCGAATGTCGTATTGCCCGTGATACCTCGCATCTTGAGACGGAAGCTGATCGCCGAATGCCACCAAATGTCACACGAACGGGATGCACTAAGACATACGGCTTACTTTGGAAGAGAGCCTATTGGCCATAGATGAGACAGCAATATCACTGTTGACACTGGTACTTGATTACCGTACAACCATAAAGTTTGTTCAACTATACTTATATTCCTAAAGCAAAGAAAGTGAAAATAGTGGGTGGATGAGGGACCTGGTGCTAGATAATTACAAACATTCTGACGTGCCTACACCTCCAAGCGCTCAGTCAGATGATCTGGAGATAAACTGACAGCCAAGCTTTCGTAGGATGATCCACAGTGCTTACCTGTTGACTAAAGTGCACAAAGAGTCAAGGGAACGGCCGATTGTGTTCACTTTTCCGTTAGATTTGTCACTCGTGCTTCGCCGCTTCGAAGCACACAAGCCACATCGGTCTTTGGCAACATTTTCTCTGGAATACCAGCGACTAGTCGGTTTAGCAGGATACGAGTCAATCCTGTTCACTGTGCCTAGGCTGTTAACTCCGCGGTAGTAGTAGTCCGTCTTCCGTCGACTTCCCTTCCACTTCCACAGAGAAATTTCCATCGTATCTTTGCAATATTGCTGAACGTCTTTTATCCCAAAAATTGTGTATAGCAGATGGAAGGCTCATAAGACAGCATGCTCCCTCAGCTTAAACAGTCCAGTGGATAAGTCGTCCAATCCTCCTGGTATCCCATTTCACAGATGATTTATGGTCCTCAGAAGTTCTTTGGCTGTGAGAAAGTGAACCAAGTAGGTCTTCAGTGTATATTCTGGCGGGCGGACTATTAAGCGCCGATCGGCATCTACTGGGCGGTTGAGTTGTGTTAAAAAGTGATGTTTCCAAGGAGACAGAATTTCGTGGGACTCGCTGAGTTTTTCGCCGGTTGGTTTATCTTCTGCCAACAGAAAAATATATTCGACCTTCGGTTCATAGATTTCTTTCACCCCTGGTAAGGAATTCGCCGTTACAACGACAATCGCATACTACTAGAGCTCCTCAGTTCGTTTGGACAACCACCCATTTCCCCGCACGTGTCTCGGAAGTTTCGTCCTGATGCTCCTGCGTTTCTCTCGGGCCTCTGTGTTGTCGGATCTTGCTTAGCCGAATTCTACCCTTGAATCAAGGTGGATATCAACGAGTCATTGTCATCAAACCAGTCTCGTCCCCGTTCTTGCTTCAGCCTGATTGTATCCACCGCAGGTGTTTGGATAGGTGCTCGTACCCGGACCCACTGGTTTTCGGGTGTTTTTGGGACTTGGTTATCTAGAATCCTTTCCGGGCCAAACTTGGCTCAGATATTATTAAAAAGATTGTGTGCCATGTGGTGTATAATATGGAAACTTAAAGTCAAAACACAGCGTAGTGGGATGAGATGTCATAGTCCGACGTTTCGGTTGCAATGGACAACCTTTTTTCAAGAATTTCCGCAATCAGTTGAATACGAGTGCAGCGTCATTTGGGTCTGTTGTTCATGTCTTGTGATTGGTCTGTTCTTCAAATCACTTGGCTGTCAGATGCGACCAGCGTGTGAGGGAGGGGTGTTAACTCTGTGTGCGTGAACGCGTGATTATGTGTACTTTGACTGGGATTTGCCTCCGTTTGTTGTTATGGCTGTGGTACGTCATTGTACAGACCCCGGCTTGACTTCTGGCTACTAAGGCGTGCAGTACCTTCAAGCCAGATGGACGGCATGCTGGTGCCATCGCTACGGTTGATGCAGTTCGGTTGTGTTGATCCCTAGTTCTTCAGCGCACGCCCTTTCCACATGTGACTTGAATCCTGACCGTGCTGTACGTGCACCATCTGCGTGCTCTGTCCTAACTAAGTGAAGTAACCTTTGGTTAACTATGTCCATAGGCGCCTGGGTACCGAGGGGAATTAGTTTACATGATTCTTATACGACTTATGTTTGTAGTACTGTTTATTATCAGGCATTGTTCAAACATCTTTGGGTCGTTGTGTTCGATTTTTCCAAGCTGTTTACTAACTGGTCCGTAAAATTCTTTCGCCTAAAAAGGACCGGCCTGTCGGAGCGTGGAGATGCTACAGAAGATGATTGAGTCAGGCATGAATATCGCTCGACTGAACTTCTCCCATGGGTCACATGAGTATCATGCTGAGACGATCAAACTCATCCGTGAGGCTTGTGACTCGATGACTTATGTTACACGACCAGTCGCAATCGCCTTGGACACGAAAGGACCCGAAATTCGCACTGGATTGATGTTTGGGGTAGGTTGAATCGTAATCGTTTTTATCAGAATCCTTTTGGGTGCAAAGATGTTATTGAGTCTAAATGGGTTAAGAAAGAGACGTAACCAATGAAATCCGAATGTAACCAGGTTCGTTAACTGCACCGTACTCGCGGTTCGCTTTTGCGCCTTTTCAGGCTCTTTTTCTCCAAGACCACATGAAGGAATATTGGGATATGTCATTGGGTTCGTCTCTGCCATTTACTCTTCCAGTCTGGTGCATCGTGCCTGTGGTACTCGTGAACACTTGTCTTCTTATGCCTTTCTATAAACCAGTCAACAAAACCATCATTATAAAGCATGCAGGATGTGATACTTGGATGGTAGTATCCAAGTTGGCGACCATCAAGTCCCCGAGTACATTCGACCTGTAGTTACATCTTTCAATCTCTGGACGTTCGAGGTTTTCCTAATAATCACTGAGAGTCACTAGTCCGGGCATGTGTTCCACTGGGCCCTGCACTGTGTACAAACAATGACGCAGGTATGCGTTATGTGAAATTTTCGTCGCATGTTCGATTCGATTTATGAAGGATGCTCAGTTCAGTCCCCCGGTTGTGTCATACTCTCACGGGATGCCGCGATGTTTGATTCAATTACTAAGGCTTTCTTCCCGCATGGTTGTATGGCAGTTAAGCACCGGTACGTATTGCTGTCAATGATGATGATGATGGTTCAGTGCTTTCAGAATGCATTTATCACGCACTTCATCGATTCTCATAGGGACACAGGACTGTTCTGTGATAAGTCCCCATCTCCCCCCTTTCCACTTCTTATTGGGACCGTTTTTCGTGCAACCGTTTCGTGTAACAGCTGATCACCAGTACTTACCACTGATGGCGTGCTGTCCTTTTTACGCTCACAGGAGGTCCAGGATTATTCTTATCATTTCTTGATTAACCAAGGAGAGTATGGCTATGGGAATCAGAGCTATTTGTGTGGCCCGTATTGCTGATGTCTCCGGCCATTCATCTCAAGGTCTTGCGCACAGCGCCGCATTCATTTTTGTTAATTTTCTGCGCGGATATCAACAATGGGCCTGTTTTGATTAGAAGCTCGAGATAGCTCGCCGGCTAAGACGCGAACTTACGGACCAGAGGATCCGGTTATTCGAATTCAACCTCGGCAGCTCGACTGTTCCTGTGTAGGCTTGGACAGCTTGACAGTATCTCAGCCCTCCTGCTTTCTTCGGGTGGCTTGGAAGCTATGCACCTAGAGGGTGCTAGAGCTGAGCCATTATTTTTATTGATGTTTATTTTTCATCAGAAGGACTGTGTTCAGCGTACTTTCCACAGCAGTAGACCAGGGTACCGGCCAATGTGTTGGTATATGCCCTATTTGCACCTCACATAGATTGATTGTCCCATTTTAACATCCTGTGTATTCGTCCCCGAATTCAATATCCGCGCTCGTGAGTAGTTAATTCCCTAGGATTCGGGTTCCAATTTCTATGTTAACTTCCGGAGACAACCAGGTTTCCCATTGGATGTTAGGTACTTGGCATTTGTCACCCTTGTCCAAATCTGTCAACGCGCTTGTTTGCCGTCTCTCCAAAATCTAGAGTGCCACCGGTGAGGCGAGTCTTGAGGTTGGAATGGCATTGCGTGTGACGACCGATCCAAAGTATGCTGACAGTTGCTCGGAAAAACTTGTCTATGTTGACTACCCAAATATTGTCCACGTACTCCAAGCCGGTTCGAAGATCTTTCTGGATGATGGACTCCTCAGCCTTGTTGTTCGAAGCAAAGGTTGGTTTTATTGTGTTCCTTTCGGTTGGTTTGTTGTCTTTGTTGCTTGTGCAGACAACTGTCAAGAATGACTTTTCGTGACTCTTTTGTTTTTGCTTTCTATCTGACCGACCGTGCAACACGTCGATCAATGGGGTGCAAAGCATTCTTTTCGGGGGACGAAAATTCCACGGTAGGCGTAGGTACTTCATTTCACTTCCCATAACTATCCTCCAAGTCAATTCTACCTTCGTCCAATCTTCCCAGTATGATTGACACGAATCATTCAGGATGTTTGCCCCTAATCTTTCGATCACCACTCTTCATAGTCTTGTCCAATGGCAAAACTCCTACGCTGGGCGGAATTCACGATGAACTTACCCAGCTGTTTCGCAGGAGCTATTTGCAAATCTGCACTCTTTCACTGATGGACTGACATGTCAACCTTTTTTGCACCGGCAGCCAATGGAATGCTTCATTGGCGTTCCACACTCTGTAAGACCATGTAGCCTATTGTCACTAGCCATTTTTTGTTTCACCTATCCTGTGTCTCTGTATTCTCGTTTTGTTATATGCCTCATGCTGAACATCAGACGGGCTATTCCCCTCGGTTTTCGCACCCCATCCAATTAAATGTGTTCGCTCAGAAAAAGCCACCCGGGATGCTAACTGCAAGCCGGACTAGTCAGTTGTTCGGCGACCGAAATACCCCCGGAACGTTTACTCACAGAGATTGAGTACGCAGGTGATGTTTTTCTCCTTGGTTCAGATCCTTCAATGGTTCAGGGCACGTTAAGTAACTTAAATAATTCTACCACACGGTTTAATGTGTGCTTCACACCTGGAAAGCGTAAATTGCTACTACAATACTGAGTGGGATCGAACCCAAACCCCATGCTCGCAGACCAGCCAATCGTCGTGTTAGATAGATTTATTTAATAGGAAGGGCCACGGCAGCTTTTGCCAACCTCCGACCTCTATGGCGTCGGCGTGATATCAGTTTGTCTAACCGTACAATATATACTGAGACGGTGCGATCCATACCGTTTTATGGATAAAAAGTTGACGTCTACGCGCAGGTGTACGAAAACCCTCGACGTCTCACCACTGGTGTCTCCGAAACATTGGCGAGTCTGGCGGGAACATCAAATGGTTTTAGAAAGATGATAAAGATAATAGATAATCGTCCAGCTGTAGCACCCTTTCGGTGCCTAACTGCCATGCCACCAGAAGGAAGCACGAAGGCCGGGATACTACCAGGTTGCCCAAGCCTAGACAGGGGAAATCGAGAGGCAGAGTTCGGGTTCGAACCACGGACCTTCCGGTCAGTAAATTCGCGCTCTAACCACTTGGGCCATCTCGCCCAACTGGTATGGCCCAACCACGCGGTCAGTGGCGCTTCTACATCAAGGCTACCGCCTTCGCTGTGTACCTGTTTAATTTACCAGTGATTCAACTGATTATGCTCGAGATGCCTCAGTAGTTATGGCGCGAACTTACTGAAAGGAAGTTCCGTGGTTCGAACCCGACCTCTGCGCCTCGACTGCTGCTGTCTAGGCTTGAGCAATCTGGAAGTACTTCAGCCCTTGTGCTTCCTTCGGGTGGCATGGCATCTAGGCACCGAAAGGGTGCAACATCTGAACAACCGATTGTGCCATCGTCTCCGATGCTTGGCTATATCTCCTGCTCTGCTGTTTTCCAGTGACCGAAACTGTAGCAGCTGCGACCACCGTAGCCCTGGTGCATGGTTTATAACTGACAAACTGAACTGACTGATTAAGCCGGTTGCATCTGATACGGACCCTATGTGATGTATCAAGATGCCCCAAAATGCATTCTTTGCACGACCGTTAGTCGCTGAGTTGCGGCCATAGTGTTTCTGGACTGAACTGTGGCGTCTCATTCTCCCGGAACACGTATCTCACGCGTTGGAGGTTATTGGTTGGCAGTATGCACATCAATGTCTATCGACCTTTTTTTCATTCCACACACATTTACAAGCGATATTCGAAACTGCTGCCTGTCTACTGTTATTCCTACTAAAGATCTCACTCCAATCGTTGTCTCAGAACCTTAGCTCGTGTGGGTTTGTATCGGCGAATCAGTAACGAGGCAATTAGAAAGCGAGTTTTCGGTTGTGCAACGTGTACTTCCATCGAAGAATGTGTCCAGCACCGGAAGCTGTGTTGGTTGGGACATGTGTTGCGTATGCCCAACCATCGTTTTCCGAAGAGAGTGCTGTTTTCCGTGACCAATTCAGAGTGGCAAAAGCAGAGAGGTGGCCAACCCTTGACCTGGCAGAGGGGTATGAAGGAAATTACGAAACGCTTGGGTGCTATCGGTGCTACTCGCCTTCCAGGTTGGGGACCGCGTGATCCTCACTGTGCCTGGTTGGAGACGCTGCAAGATATGGCTGCCAACCGATGTCAGTGGCGATCTTGTTGTCAGTTTCTATCCAGATTGCCTGAATGATTGACTGGAGGCGTAGGCACCTCGGAATGATTGTAGTAAGCTAGCACTAAGTCCCTTCCCCGTCCACCTTTATTCTTTTCGTCACAATAAGCCTTTCAAGTAAGTCATGGTTGTACGGCAGCGAAGCATCAGTGTTGAATACTGGTGTCGTGCTGTCGATGATGATGATGACATTCACCTTTACCTTTTCTCTTTATGTCTGGGATTGAAAGTTGTGTAAGTGTCATATTGATTCAGCTCCTCCAGTACGGTTAGAATGGTTCCATGGTTGGTTCCATAAACGTTAGGGGGGTCTTTAAGGTCTCGAAGTTGAGATCAGCAAGATGGTTCAGTGGCTAGATCGCGAATTTACTGATCGGAATTTCCGTGGTTCGAACCCGACCTCTACCTCTTGATTTCCCCTGCCAAGGCTTGGGCAACCTGACAGTATCCCAACTGCTTTGAAACGAAAGGATTCTAATCGCTGTCACAGTTTATATGACGCGATTGGATATCAGCTGTTGATGAATCCGCGTTCATATCACTCTCCTTTGAACTGTCCTCCTCCTGTCCTGGTACATTTATTCTGGCCAGTCCGCACCAAGGGGGTAAAGCCCTATTCAATCTTATTAGGGCTCATCATCAGTGCATATCCTTGACCGTTCCCGGGATATCTGGCATTCGATGTAAGCGTGTTACCACTACTCACACTTGAATGGAATTTGCTACGTGCCGTGGACGGGGCAAGCAATTTTGTACTTTTAGTGTCCCCTTGACCATGTCATTACGGTCAAGGTCGGTGGCAATGTCGTGTCTGTACTGAGACTAACACGATAACAGGCCACTGCGTTTTTATTGAAGTCATGTCTTGTTGTGTCAGTGTGCTAGTTCTGCCCGGGATGCGAACAACAACCAGGGTGTAGTTTGAAATCGCGTGAAGTACAACTTGGGCGTAAATTGATTCACCATGCCATAGTAACGAAACTGATCGATGACTGCTAGAGGGAAAGTATCAGTTGAACATGACATCATCGGCAAGGGGAGTTATTGACGCCAAAGTTTAGGAGTGGTAAAAATGTACACTGAACTCCCATTTTTCACCTTCGTGAGAACAGCATTTGCTTCTCTGCATCCTATTGCAGCCAGCCCTGAAAATGCTGTGAAACGAAACCTTCCAATTGCATTTCGGAAAACCTAAACTTCCCAGTCCAGGCTACGAGTTGCAGTGAACACAGTAACGCTGTTGGTGACATTTGTTAGACTTCAATTCTAGGGTGTTGCGGCGTTTCAGCTTGACATGGGACAATACCCCTTGTAGCTACTATATCGGCCCACTTCGGTCACTCATTCGCACTATGTTCCCTGAAGCTTCCCAAATTCCGCCGATTATTACCAAGGAGCAAGTAACATTTGCCAACTTACAGCATTTATGACATCGGAAACGGATCTCATTAAAGCTGGATTGCCGTGTGTATCAGGCGACTGTAAAAGTAACTTCGTGTTCCGGTTTCTGAACTATGATTCGGGGACCTTAAACGGCATTAAACATCGATGCGTTCATAGAATAGCAAGCGCTTGTTGGCTGCAGCGGGTTTTCTGATTTGGTGGTGCTTAAGCGAGTACTTGGTAACGGAGGGAAAATTATATTTGTCGGGTCGAGATCGTTGGACACGTGCTGCGCGTACCCGGCCACCTCTCAAAGAACGAGAGGTTTTCTACTTCAAACTCTTGTTCGACGGAAATTCATGAAGAACACTTCATACCATGGCAATCGGAAACAAGACGGCTACTGCCGGAGTGGGTGGTGTGATTTTCGTTTCTTCTTGGTTGGGGTCCACCTGATTGTCCTCTCACATGTTTCGTAACTTCACGTTACCGTCTGAGTGCGAACAAGCCGTCTCTCTCCGATCTGATTGCCTAGCTCAGGTTTGTCCGTCGCTCTATGCTTGGCTTGTGTTGAACAACATTCACAAGAAATGTCAGGTTAATCGCAACCATGGCATCTCACTGCGATATGATGCGCAAGTTTATTTCAACCTTCCCTACGGTTATAAACCTGTTTGTACTAATTCTCCACTCATCCCGTCACCGTCTTTCCACTGTGCAACTGGGCATTCTTCGTGCATGTATGACAGTTAAGCACCAGTGTTTGCCACTGGCGTATTGTTGTCTGTGCTGACATTTCATACAATTCAATCCAACGCTTTGTTTATCCCGCAACGTCCAGTTTCGGCCGTCTTCCTATTCATCCAGTCTGGCAGTTGGCTTGCAAACGTTTGGTCCCAAATCGAAGGGATCGTTGATGTGCTAACGTCGTTGTTGCATCCGTCTCCGGGACACAAAGGGCATAGTGGTAAAACACTGCCTGGTTGTCATAGCAGTTGGAATAGGACTTCAGTGTGAACCGAACATCATTGTTGACCGCAAATGACGGTAATGTTAATCAGCCGCTACGGAACGACGTGGCATCTGTTCCTCCATGGTTTGCGATAATGGCTTCAGCTCTGGAGCATTTACCTACCACGGATCGATAATCTTCTTTGGTCCAGTTGCCTTGTAGTCAAAACACTGGTATCTGTCCAAATCCGGTCAGCTATTCTCAAGCTTGTCCTCTTGTCATGTTGTGCCTGCATAGGTTCATTTTTAACACATCTGCTCACAGAGGTTTCACAGAACGACGATTACCATAAAACTCACGTGCGTACGGCGAGTATTCAGTTTGTTCAGGCGTTATTTCCAGCCTCGTAATTTCTTCAGTTTACATCGGTGTTTTGCACCAGTCAGAAGTCCCATCAATTAACGGCGTGTTCTTTTCATACACTGTGATAAGTTCACAAGTCACTTCCCCGTCTTCTGCTTTTCCAGCCCAAGTTTTCTTATGCGGTTTTCTCAGCTCTAAGTATCTTACGTCATTCTGGTTTTCCTTATGCAGTATCTCGTGAGAGCTTCGTCTATTCTCCTATCCCCACAGGTCCGGATTTCTTGGACTGTGAAGTGGAAAACGGTGGAAAGTTGGGTTCACGCAAAGGAGTCAATCTTCCCGGAGCTGTGGTCGATCTACCTGCGGTATCGGAAAAAGACAAGGCAGATTTACGCTTCGCTATTGAACATCATGTGAGTCACATTCTTGGTTGTCAGTTTGCTTGTTCATCGCAATAATCCTCCAGAGAAAAGATGAAGATATTTTTCCGTTCCAGAGAGGTAGCTTCTCCTCGGAGGTATTTCACACCAGACTGTGACTGATGGATAGCGCTGCTCTTGAACTTGCTTAACATCTCTTGGAGGATTAACTGATTAAGAGCCATAGTTGTTTTTGAACTTTCGTCGGTTGCCTTTATCCATCTTGCCTAGCCCACACGTCCTCTCAGCTTAGGCTGGTTCTAGACACGTTAGCCTCGTCCTGTACACATTAGCTTTCAAATTCCCGCTGTCAACATTGCTCGTATTTTACTTAGCCTATCTCCCATCTGGTCGGATGCGAGACAAACCATTTCAGTAGCTAAATACTCTTTCACTAACCTGCTGACTTAACTTTGCACATGACCTGGAGGAATGAGGACCTATCCAGAAGTATAATTGTAGTTTCGCGTCCAGTTATTGTTCCTGGTTGTTGTTACAACCGAGGGTTTTTTCTGTTTGCATCTCATTGGTATCTTCGAATTTGCTGAGTTTGTTCAAGTCACGGCCTTGACCTTTTTTCGCATCCCTCTCCCATAGGTCGATATTGTGTTCGCATCGTTTATTCGGAATCCACAAGCCGTGATAGAGATCCGCGAACTGTTAGGTGAGGCTGGAAGCTACATCAAGATCATTGCAAAGATAGAAAATCACGAAGGTGTTAAACGGTAAGTTCATTTATTTTGTCACCTGAGTTCGGTGTGCTGAACACGTGGAGCTGTTTCAACGTCTTAACTGGTCTTCCTCGGAGACTGTTCCTGGTGCTGAAAAGAACCACATGTACCGAAGACTGGTGCCATACCTCAACTGCAATTAGCACAGAAAGTTTCATGTTTGCTGTTACAGTTTTCACCAAAACTGCACATGAACCGCCGGTGACAGGCTGGCTCATGGAGAGATCTGTTGTACACATTAACTAAGTCTTGAGCCGCTATCTGGTCGCATTTTAGTTAAAGACAGGCTTCACGTAAGCGATTCAACTGCACCCTCTCACCGTACCAGGTAACAGCACTTTTCCGTGCAAGCTCATATCGAGGCAAAACAAAACCGATGCAGTATGCAGGACAACAGCAACCCCCGTCGTCCAACACAAAAGCCTCCCTCATTGATCCCCTTCTCCGACCAACTGCGGCCGGATATATAGAAGCCGTGTTTGGCTCCGTCGCCGTGCTTAGCCGGCGGGGTTTGAGCACTTAAATTAAGTGTTTGCTATCTCGGAATTTACCTTCCCAAGATTATCAGTTCCCAAGTTGTCTTTGATAATCACTAGTTCACAAATCCTGCCTGACCTTTCAAATTTGCCGTCATTCTTTTCTTCTCACAAATTGGTAGTTCGCCATACAATACTCTAGTGTATAATCTCGATAAAGCCACGCGGGTTCGTTCGTATTGGACAAATAGCCTGACACCTGCGAGTGACATACACAGCGCATAAAAAGAGGAGTTTTTTCATTACCAATACCATCGTGGTTAGTTCCGTAAACAGATAGCTAATCTACTGCACAAATAGCGTGTAAATGCACTTGAGTGCGTCACCATGTTGTGCTGTCCATGATGGCGAATTTGTGTCATACCTTAGGACCATTTGATGGGGAGAGAGAGAGAGACTGTTTGATGGCTAAATTTAAGATTTTGCTACTGAAGTACAGCAAAAACCACGACTCGACACAGACTTTCAATTAAAATTCCCCAGAGTTGGTGGGTTGTCCTGGCGAAAATCCACGTGGTATGAGGAAAGATATGTTCAACGCACCTCACGGAATTTGGTATTTCCGATTTGCCCAGGGGTTGCCTGTCACTGTGAGTTGGGTCATTACCGTCCTGGCAGTGGTCCATCATTTGGACAAAAAAATATCTGATACACCCAGGTGCTTTGCCGACGTCGATTAGAAACATGCACTTTTTGCATTAGTGGCAGGGCTTGTCTGAAAAAGATCCACTCCGCGTTCGCAAATTTGATGAATTTGTCTGCAAACTATCATCGTAAACCGTCTGAGACCGATAGCAAGTTTAGGCCCACGACGTCTCTAACTGTATCCGGGTTTAGCATCTCGGAAAACGTCAGCTAAAACAAATGTGAAAATTCTGCAAATGTCCAAGGGTTCCATGGACGCCTATCTGACGATCCCTAGCAGGTGTGACTAGACTCATGTATGCGGGCTTTCGATAGCCCGACTACATTCTTGGAAATTCGAAAAACATGCTGGGTGTTATCGACCAGAGACCACGTTCTTTAGAGGCTGTCGAGTGGGATTCGCAACATTTTCAGCCGTGTCAACGTTTGGTAGCAAAATTGTCCGTCTGTGGAACGAGTTTACCTCACTGTACTCGTCAGAAAAACCACAACAGTTGACGCAGTTGTAGCGCTCGCATGATCGACGGCGCGTTTGGACGGAGTTGCGTGACTATCTGTGGAACGGTTAGTGACCCTGAAGGGTACAGCTGTGGCGGTCTTGCATCAAAGCCATCGCCTTCACTGCCTAGCTCTCACTTCCTGCCATACTGGACAAACAAATCAATCTGTCAATGAAATGATTGGGTCATTGCCTACAACGCGTAGCTATCATTTCTCCTCAGTGAAAGAGGCCGTAGCATCTGGAATCACTGCTCTTCGGTGCACGGTTTATGAGCTGAAAACTGAAATGAACTGGAGAATCTTGCCGTCAATTCTGTGCCAACTAAACGGTGCGTACACGGGGGAAAAAGATATGAAGGCCGCATAGAGGAGCCCTCCAACACCTACCCCCAAGACTGGGTATTTTGATGAAACTTCGTAGAACATCTACCCCACTTATCAGATCTATGCCCACTTGACCATTTCGTCTCCCAAACCCTGAGAAGTGTCGGGATGGGCAGCAATTTTCGGGTAATTCGGCGATAGTGTGTCCTTGCTCGGCCACTAGATCTATCTTGATCAAGGCCATGGGAACCTTCAGATATCATATGTTAACTGTTGTACTTGGCGTTGCTTCCTCCTTAGTCAGAACTCTACTACATTCTCGTGAAATCAAATTTCTGGGTCTGGAACACTATGGCCCGACTAGGTACACTGAGAAATTCAGGGCTCGCATTTATCTCTGCACCTGCATCGTGTAAACAGTCCTCTTTCTCTCCATACGGAAACTTGAACTTCGCCAGTTTGACTCGCGAAGTAGGCGCTTTTTACTGCAAACTCATGCAGGATAAATCTGCCTTCTTCCGGTTCGTAGGTCACATTTTGTGATCCCGTCAATTTAAATAAGTAACACTCTACAGGTTTGGTGCATTGGAATACGTTGTGATGATTACCAGTGTCTACGACTTGCACACTTACTGGTCTTCAGTCCAAATTTGAAGAAGGCGACTGGGAATTTCCGTAACCTGCGTGCAAGAAACACATTTTTGGCCCTCATACTTTCACTAGGAAACAACTTATCTCCAGATACACTTCTGTCGCTAAACTACAGTCCTGCAGGTGGTTGTGGCCGAGATTTGTTCAATCAGCCGTGCACTCTGTCGTCGTATGAATGAATTATGTGATGCGGCTGTGCCCGAAGGCAAAAGTCTGTCAGTCAGCCGGGAAGAGCAACTTCTTTCCGACTTTGTCTTTTGGGCAGTATTCGAGCATAACCAATCGTTCAGCTGAGACGGCCACGAGGAACGGTGTTCACTGGCCGGCTATGTTCCGGGCCAACATGTTTCTACCGCACGTCCTGTGTGTCCGAAGACAATCTATAGTAAAGGCGACAAGAAGCATTAATGTTGTACAGTACCAGGACTGTTCGATCGGTTAGAATTAAATTTGCGAAAAAGTTGGACCAACAAATGCCAAAACCGCAGGTGCTCTGTGGCTAACGAGAAGCATCATCAACAACTGTCAACAAATAAGACGGTTGTATGATTCGAAGCGATCACTGGATGCAGAATCATGTCCTGACGGGTTTGTGGGTGGCCTTGGAATTCACTTATCCTGATGGTAATCTTTCCAGTTCTGTGAGTGTAACCCGTTTGCCGGATCGTTCTATTTGTTTTTATTTCTAAGAACTCTAAGGTCCTTAAATTGGTTTCAATCTGAATAGTGGTCGTTCCGACTTAA
>SJOL01001529.1:84874-101222 GCA_004794785.1 Opisthorchis felineus | reverse complement strand
TTTTTTCGGGAGACCCACCTGGAACCCAGCTGAATCTCTCTTTTATGATGTTTCCATGCAACTGGATGTGCTGCACCAGGCCGCCTCATGTTTCAGTTGGTACGAGGTATCGCGATACACATATGGTTCAAAGGTCACACCCGCACGAGCACATTGCTTCGCTGTGAGGATGGATAAACCACCTGACTATTTAACACTTGAGTCAACGACCAGTGGAAGGCTGTCATGCCTTCACATTTTTTAATGTTCCAAGAGGTGTTCAGTACAATATTGCCATAGCTAATAGAACACTAACTTAAGTTTACCACCTGATCAACCAATTTCGCAACCAATCGAATTATCCAACTCGTTAGTCAATAAACTGCACTGCACCATTACCCGGTTTTTAGACGGATGTCTGAAAAACAGGTCGTTACCTCATAGTTTCTTCTCCGCTGTATGGTCATCGTAGCTACCAGCTGTTCGTTCGCCTTGTGCGCTACGAGTACGCCCCGAACCGTAAACCAACGGCCACCCATAGAAGTGAAGCATCAGTATCCACACCGCTTGGACTTTCTGTGACGATACTGATGATTAAAGTGGTGAATAACTCTCACAGCATGCAACTGCTACCCTGACCTCGAAAATTGCCTATCTGCTCACTATCTGATACCACAACCTGACGTGAAATAAATATGCTAACACCATCATACCCGGTCAGTGGCAGATGGACTGGAGCACCCAGTAAAACCCAAATCAGATAGACTCAAATGTAGCGAGTAGGATGAGTGGGAAATCGGCTACCCTATCCGCAGGTTTGATATTTTTCCGGAGTCAGTACGGATAAAATCACAGGATAAATTGCAAAATTGAAAGTAGCTAATCTTTTGTTTGAGATTTACTAGCTGCCGTTTCTCAAGTTGAAAAACCTTGCTCCAGCTGGCGTACGCCTGATACAAAAGTCGGTTTCTCCCCTATCTAGAGCTCAACAGTGTGGAGTGTGTATTGGGATTCATTGAAAACCACTACAACAAACTAATGGGCTTGTGATGGTCCCGTGTCACTGCACACTTTCCGTCCAAGAAATGGACGAAAACGACAGCTTAATCTGAAATTGTATTTAGTAGAATGAAAATGCTCGATTTGTGATACGCAAGACTCCTGATGTTAAGACGTCTTATGGCATTCCAACTTCAACTTCATGGTCAACTCAGCTACCCGGACGCGTCCTCAGACTACAATTAATTCATTAGTTCTCACGGTAAAGATACCAGCGAGTTTCAACAATCTTCCACTCCCAGCGTGCGACAGACTCACGTGGTCGGAGAAGTGGACAGATCAGTTCAGGTGAATATTGCTCAGCTAATTAGCAATATACGGGTATCTACCTTGCAACCAGACTACACTGAACAAAACTGGAAAACATGTACTAACTCTTAACTTATAAACATATTGGTGGATAGTTAGGTGGATATCCACTGTGTTCGGTCTTTGTTCTGAGATATTGAGGTGTTCTAGACACAAAAAATAGTCAACCCACCCAACTGTACAGTAGATTGCATACGGAAAAGTAATTAGGTGGAAAAATCTGCCCGAATTTTGGCCTTCATGGTATGGCGTTAACGAACAAAAAAACTAAACGGCTTAATATCCTTACACATATGTGTTTGAAGACATTTCCAGTTTACCTCCGAGATCGTACTGATGGGAGATCTGTTGCGAAAAGAGGACGAGTGTGCGTGGTCGATGTTGGGAACTGACACGTAAGAACGTATTTGGAGGATTTCGATATGGAGATAAGCCCTGTCCGCTCGATGAGTTTCACGTCTCCTAGGAGGGGACGGAAGTCCTTAAGTGGGACAGGAAATGTGACACGGGAACAGGATGAGCTGAAAGGCAAGAAACAAAATTACATCAGTTTACGTGTAAAATTGGGGGACACCCAAATCGGCGTAGTCTCTCCAGCATTGCCGAAAACTTTCGGCTTGAGCCATCGAAATTGAGGTGTAGCTTTTCAAGGCACTTCGTGTTAGGGACCATGTGCGTGTAGTTAGAGGGACCGGCTGCAAGGTCCTCTTTGTGACAGCTGATATCTGGACATCATTTCAACAGATTTAGAAGGGTCGATTTTGGAGGAGGGGTAGTAGTTCAGAAAACGGTGCCCCCCTACTGACCACTGTCAGAGTGGGCGGCAGAAAAGCAGTTGCCAACACTACTGAAAAGTCTGGCCGAGAGAACGCCCTGAAGGTCATCTCTTTACGAGCCATCATAATATCCGGTTTCCCTTTGCTTGTTGACTGACTGTACTCCCAGGATAACAATGATCTCTTCATGCTGTAACAATCCATTATGACTTCCTTATTGTTAAATAGCTCGTGATAGCTTGGCGGTTGGGGCGAAAACTTACTTTTCGGAAGGTCCGTGGTTCTTGTCCAATTCCGCTATCTCGGCTACTCCTGTCTAGACTTGGGCAACCTGACAGTATCTCAGCCCTCATGTTCCCTTCGGGTGGCTTAGCAGCTGGGCACCGAAAGGGTGCTACAGCTGAATATATTGTTTACTTTCGGTCCTAATTGATGTTTTCTGCTTTTTTGTCGCCCCCGAATGTGACAAGAAATAGTTCACACTGCGCTTGCTCTTTTAGCAGTTCCCTCTGATGACAGAATGTTATTGCTGTCAGTACCTCCATACTGGCACTGCATTCTCCCCACCATAACCGCCAAACCTGTCTTCTTCCGCCTTTTGAACAGTTTCAACGAAATCCTCGAGGTTGTTGACGGAATCATGGTTGCTCGTGGTGATCTTGGTATTGAAATCCCAGCGGAGAAAGTATTTTTGGCCCAAAAAATGATGATCGGTCGTTGCAACCAGGTTGGAAAGCCGGTCATTTGTGCCACACAAATGTTGGAATCCATGACCTATAAACCTCGACCGACTCGAGCCGAATCAAGCGATGTGGCCAATGCTGTTCTGGACGGTGCCGATTGCGTTATGCTGTCAGGTAAGTCATGGTTACACACACACCGTTTGGTTTCCCCTGGCAGCCGTACAGCCTTTTCATTCCACAGAAAAACACAGACTCATTTGAAAACAATACGAATGCTTTATGGTCTTTGTATCGTCTTTTCTGTGACCTGTAACACGCTTGAACTGACAAAACCTCGAGATCTGTGGAGGTAAGCAGGTTTTGTTGGAAAAGTCGGCTTTGTGAATCAGATGAGGGAGGAAAAGCGGCGACTGTCATAAAGTGGTGTTTTCACTGTAAAAATTGAGAGAGAAAGTGCTTTATTCCGTAGCTGTTGATAGAAGCTTCATCACAGACTAGTTGTTCAGGCTTCAACTCAGGCTAACCTCTCCTGTGTTATCAATGGCGCAAGAAGGCCAGAGATGGAGAACAAATGTTGATAACCTATTGATCAGGTGCTCAGAAGTTTGCTGTGGACTGCATTTAGGAGGGACCTTTCGCTATAACAATACTCTAGGGAAGTGTTAGATCAAGAAGGTTGAACTTAGGAGAATGGGGACCGGTATTGGAGCCGAAGAGTGAAATTACGAAAGGGAGATAGGCATATGGTGGGATGGAAAGAGTGAATGTTGCTACATTCGGAAAACCGCAATCACAGGTAGTGAGCTTGAGATAGCTCATTGGTTAATGCGCCAGCTTACGGACCAGAAGATCCGTAGTTCGAACCCAAACTCAGCATCTCGATTGCTCCTGTCTAGGCCTGGGCAACCTGACAGTCTCTCAGCCCTCGTGCCCCCTTCCGTTTGCATGACAGCTAGGCACCGAAAGGGTTCTACAGCTGAACGATTTGAATCGATTTGAATCACATGAATTCAGAATGCTCATGATGGTGGTTGCACAATCCAAGTGCTGCCGATTCAGGGAGAATAGTGCAGAGTGGTGTTGTGTGCGAACGCACAGATTCACTGGATGGATAACAGATGGTTCAATTACTGACAATAAATAATAGGCATTCAGCTGCAAGACCCCGTTTCTGTGCACAGTGGTCGTGCAACTCGGAGGACTGAGATACTGTCAGGTTAACCAAGCCTAGAAGGCAGTCAAAACTCCAGGGTTGGCCTCGGACCAAGGACCTTCCAGTCAGTAGTTTTGCACCGTCACCGCCGAGCTATTACGATCTCTTGTTCAGATAAAGTGCATATAGATTGGGGATGGTACAATTCCCTTAGTACTCCGGCTTTGGTTATCTGGATCTGGAGACATTAGTTTCCCACGAACTGATCTTGGGTGCAACTCAAACATGTGAAGTTAGGCAACAAAATAAACTTCGCAGACCCTATCGGACGCCTTCTAAGTGAGACGAAATTTGTTTCGCCAGAGAAGTTTGGATTATAAACCAAGGATGTAATCGGTAAATAAACTAGCCTGGCTTAGTCGCCCAAGAGGAGAGTCTGGAATGGAGATGGGTTGGTGGTTGTTTAGTTTAAAGCGGTTAGAAATGACATTGACAAATTGGTTTCTTCCATGGCAACTGAGAAATACCAGCATATCAGGGTAAACGAATGAGTTTTGAAACGATCGGGACAAGTTTAGCAGTACAACAGCTGGACAAAATGGTTGCTTTCCAAAGTGGATGGTATGGAAGTGTTGAATTCGAAGGCTGCACTCCACCGCGTGCAGACTGTCTGAGGGAATACCTCAACAAACTGCTTCCTGCTCTCTCGTTTTCTCGACTCAGCGTGACTGGATGAGATCTCAAGGCGTCCCTGTTGAACGGCATGATGGACTAGACGGCTTCGTCATTTTCTCTTCAGAAACGCCGTACTTGGTCTCGCCATTGAGGATTACCTAGCTGTTGAGCGTCTCGCTGTGCTGGTCATCTACTCTAAGGGGCTGACTTAAAAATCGCCATGAATGATGTTCCGTTTTATCAGACTGTATTGTTTTGAGGGGTAATTGTGTGTCCTTAGGTTTTTTGTAGTTTTTATTGGGAATTGTACTCTTATCGCTATCAGTTTAATCAAACGCGAACCGTCACGTGTCCTTTACTGCTTACTTTACCGACACCGAGTCGTGGTGCGTATAATATCGGTCAACTTCACGCAGTTACCATATGTACGAAAGCTTGGAAACCCAAAATGGACTGCTTTGCTTTACATTACCCAATCACGTCAAGTTGGTTGACTGTTACGTAATCATTTTAGCTCCGTCGGATAGCCCGACGTTAACTTACATGGTCGCACAGTACAGGCAAATGCAATTGTGACAGGCCAGCCATGTCTGAACAGAGCCGGAAGCTCTGACGACTGACAAGTCCGATCGATTATTTGGCGTTTGGCCGTCATTCCTGCGGCTCAATTGCCTGCCGTTCCAGGCATCAATACCCAATCCAAATTCATTATCATCGTCATCATTGACAGCAATACGGTAGCAATACATACTGTCCTACAACCATGAGGAACCGGATCTGTGATTTTTTAGACCATTTGGAATAATGAGACTTACTAACGCCAATCCGATAAATAATTGCATCTAATTCACTCCACGGCGTAATCGCCAGCCGCACTCGTTCGTAGCCAGGCGATCACCGACTTCGGTCGCTTCATTCATCCTGTTTGTGGTTGTGTTTTTCACGTGAGTGTTTCTGACGGTGTCCGAACTTTTGATTGCGCAACACGAGTGTGTTGTTGCTCGCTATCTATGTTCACTTCGGATTGTACACGACCCCTGGGGCACCCACATAATCGAACGGTAATTGTCGTCGTGTACGTCATTGTGACTCGTATCTTAACAGTTCCCCGAGGTTACTTGCACGTCTTACATGCAACGTCCGACAATACAAACTTCGGATTGTACACAACTATTTTGGGTTAACTTTAGACGTGACGTGTGATTACGCTAGCAATCGCCTGGCACTTCGCCATGGATCTCACGGGCGTAGTTCATGATGGCTTGCCTTAGCCACCGTCCACATAGACTTGGATCGTAGAGACACAGACAGATGGGCTTGACACCTGTCTGGTTTCCTCGTTTTTGTTATTCACCTTGAATAGCATGACTCTCATCGTGCAGCACCACAAGGAATTAAGGGAGCATCATGCCGATCACGACGCATGAGTATCGCGGTGCAGAAATTCAGCGAATGTTACTGAGAACCATTCAGCGATTTGGAGGGACAGAAGCAGTTTTAGGTGGTAAAAAAAATGCAGGAATACTTTGGACGGCCAGCGGCGAAACTGTCGTTTGCGCCGTAAATGACCCGATTTATTATCTCAAAAATCAGCCTGGGAACATAAACACTCGAAGCTTTCACGTTAAGTGTCCCTGTGCATCACATCTTGAACACCGAGGAAGCATCATTGAAGGCAACCCCTTGGTGCCCATAGGGACCACCGTTTTTCCACGGAGCTCCCTCTTCAACCGACCAATCCGTTCTGTCCCATAAACACGGCTTATATGTTGAACCGAGCTTGTTCCAAACCTCAGTAAATGAAGATTAGATTAACATTACTTCTCAATTTCCTTAGTTCCCCTACGGCCAGAAGTTTTATCGATCCGTGTGCACTTTATAGCCTTCCTGGTTGGCCTTAACTTTAAGGCCACCCGGAACTGTGAATTGTCCGTTGTTTCCGCCTTGACCTAACACACCTGAACGACAGGAGGTTAGATTCGCCTGTCGTACGGATCGTTACAAATTTGGTGGTTGTAGCAGTTTGTTAGATGTTTTTCCCCGAACCCCGTTGGATTGACACTGCCTCTGCTTGCAGTGTCTGTTAAGACCTTGCGTAAGACTATGCAGAATTTTCCCGAAGCAGCTCGGAGATGTCCTATAATAAGCGTCCTTGAAATTGGATATTCTCTTATGAACTGACCGCGTGTTAAACTTACAGACTTCTAACACAGCGGTTGTATCCATGATCATACAATGTTTCGCGTCATCTGCTCGTGTACTCAACGTGTTTGTGCCTGTCCCTGGCACATCTCACAAACTAATCGATCCCGAAGTATGCGTATCCTTACTACAGCCAGTCTACAAAAAGTTTGTCACTCATATTTGCCGCTTTGTAACCTCACGCTTGTGGCCAGCATGCGTGTTCAGACCAACTTAAGCCACTTCTAGATTGATCACCGGATACGTCCACGGACGGCGGAGTCCGGACCACAGCTGATTGCATTTGATTTGCGTGAGATTCTAAACCAACCGGCTACCGCTGGTCAAATAAGTGACCCTCAACACTCAGTGTCGTGCACTTCGTTCTACCCCTACTGCTAGCACTTCCGCACGAATTTGCGTGTTACGAACTTGCATAGAACTACACGAATGTTTTAGTAAATTGTTCCACTCTTTTATATTTTGTAGGGCCTTTCTTGCCCTACTCACATACCGAGCAGTAGTATTGAACATCTGATATGCTACATTATCGTAAAGAAGAGATCGTGTTTATATTTATACGTTTATATTTATACACCCAGGGCTTCTCATTCGTTTGGTCACCTTTTGTCGGCAATCGTGGTAGTTTTCACAGCATTTTTTTTCATCACAGCGCGCGTTCTGGGGTGTGGAATTATTACACCCACATTGTGCGGTCTGCATAAGTCCCATCTTGATTCGCTCTTCTCAGTTGCACTCCCATCCTTATTTGTATTCCCTGTCAGTCTACCGAAAGCGTAGATAAATAAGATCGTTCAGCTGTAATACCCTTTTTGGTGCCTAGCTGCCATGCCACCCAAAGGAAGCATGAGGGCTGGGATACTGCCAGGTTGCCCAAGCCTAGACAGGGGAAGTCGAGAGGCAGAGGTCGGGTTCGAACCACAGACCTTCCGGTCAGTAAATTCGCGCTCTAACCACTGAGAGGACAACATACGTTTCGTATTATGTCTGTAAGCCATCTCGCCCCGTTCCAAAATCACACTCTTTGAAAAGGACCTCATTCGCTTCATGGGGATTTTCCAAGAGAGTGTAAAGGTTTCAAGTGATTCGGCTTCTGGTTTTGTTCGACGTGGTATGACTTCAGCAAATAAAACCCTAATGTTGACTTGCACGGTGCTCAGTGCGCTCACACGTTTGGTCCAGTTATGGACAGGAAGTCCTGTCAAACTTGTGTGGTTTCCAAATACACCAGTACGAATTAAGACTGCCAATTCCGTCTTATACACCAGTGAAGTTGGCAAGCAGAAATCAGGTGATGTGAATGGTATCGGTCACTACAATTAGTTCAGTTTCTGCTTATTATTCAGGACCACTTAGAGTCAAAGCAACAAGTGCAGCCTCAAACTCACACCCACGCATGCTATTCTACCCGATTCACTGGTACTAAGCGCTTATCAGCCGACAAAAGGCGAAATATCAACCAGTGGTTTTGTAGGGCTTGTTGTTGGCATGGTACTCACTGTTTGTGAAAGACGCCTTTCGGATGCACTCAAACGTTTTTCCTTGCTTTAAGTTGTTTGGATGCCGTGACCAAAGAAAACTGTATTTCAAGTTCACATCACTCTCGTTTGAACTGTCGTCCTCCTGTCCTGGCGTAATCATTCTGTTGAGTCCACACCAAAGAGGCAAGCACTGGACTCGAGTTTCTCTCTCATAAGAGCTCACCAAGTGTAGAAACCAATTTGAAATGTACAACCATGACAAGGGGAAATTCTGCACAATGCTAGATTGTTTACATTTTTTTCGAGTTGGTAAAGGTGCTAATGTATCTACTCGGGAAGATGTATTTCCTTGAATGGAACGTTTCATCGGGGCGCTTAAGCTTTTGTCGTATCTCTTTTGCTATGGACTTTGCACCATATTCGATCAGCGACCGATGCATCCGCTGGGTCCTATTTGTCTAAGGTGCACATTCTTGGTCATCTCAGCGAAAGGTGAACAATTTCATCAGTAAAATTGCCCCAGTTTCATAGCATATAGTGATCTAATGATATCTTCATACATCCGCAAACTGACATATTCATGTCGTGTCTTATTTTGGATGGGTAGAACTCAGTCCAGGTCGCTTTATCTAGAAAGCGAAACCAGTTCAAGGTCACTAGTGGAACTGCCAACCACTCGTAAGGTGGCTGTTTAGTTTCCGCTGAGGTTACTGGGTTATTCTGCTGGCGAGGAGGATCCACATCACGCAAAAACTCGAACCGTATAAGCCTTTCTCTTGAACATGCTTCATACGCCTCAATGTCTTATGAGGAGAGACTGATTATTCAGGATGTAAGAAACTGGAAATAGTGGTGTTTATCAGATTATGGTCTCTCATACAGAGGGCGTATTCTGTCTTCCGTGTTTTTTTAAGTACTTGCCGATCGTGGCGGTTAACGTAAGGAGGAAGCCTTTAGTGTCACAATGTTTAGAAAAGCGCGTGCTTGGTAAGCGTGGCTCCGCAGGTTGGTCAGCATACCGATTAGCCTGAAGGAAGCAGTAACGAATCTGGGTTTCCAGCCAGCTATGGCTTCATGTGCTACTCCCCAAGGATTGAACCAACCTCCTTAATGGGGATTACAGTATTTCGAAATTGTGATCGCCTCACTGTTTATCCCTAGGTTCATCTGATGTTTGTGGAAACTCACAGTGATGCATGTTAGTATCTTTTCATTCCCCTGGTTCTCATAATTTCTACCCGTGCCTCCTTCAGGTGAAACCGCCAAAGGCTTGTACCCCCTGGAGACGGTCCAAACAATGCATCGGGTTTGCTTGCAGGCTGAGTCAGCCATGTTTCTTGGTCAAATGTTTGAAGATCTCAAGGCTTCAATATCTGGACCTACCGGAATGACCCATACGACCGCAATTGCTGCAGTCGAGGCGGCGAACCGTTGCAATGCATCTGCTATCATTGTGATCACGACATCTGGAGTGTAAGTTCAATACTTTCATGTTTTAACGGTGCATGGCTCATCTGAGTCATACATTCACTTCGGTTACCTTCATGTTTGATGTAGTTTCATGCGCAACGCTCTGTATGACTGTCGGAAGGCGCTTTTTTGACAGCGCGGTCAGCATTGCAGTGTTTGGTCTGACTGTGTGATTTCAATTGGTTGTGGCGATGTACAAATCCCGACAGGTTGACGAATAGCTGGAAACCATCAGGAACTAGACCATTGCCGCGGCTGGTTTGATTAATTCCCTTTAGAGCAAAATCCACAGACCGTTCAAGTTATATGCAGGAAAAGCCAACCTCACGAAAGAACACTCTATCAATAATCGATATTTGCATGTTATGGCTTGTCCATCCGAGTTCTTCATTAAGGACCAACATGGTCTGCTAACAGCTGATCCCGCGGTAATTTTCTCTCAGCAACGACCACCGGTCGAAGAGGAAATCCATATCTGACTGCAGTTTCACCGTGCACGATAGTGATATTCATCCGTCAGTTTTCAACGTAAGCAATCACTTCAGCTAGAAAATCCATGAAAATGTCACAGCGTGCGCTTTGTAAGCTTGCTACACTAGGTAGGATGGTGCAAGTCCACCAGTCCGGTTTGCAAATAACGCTATTGAGCCAGAAGAGAGTAACAAAAAGTCCGTCGAACATAAGATCCGACCGGAATCAAAGCGCTGCGGCAACACATCATATATCATTCATCGAGCTCATTTCGATGCGTCTCCCGCAGCTAAAGAATTCGAAATAGGCCGTTGAAGTTGTGTAATGATCGATCAGTAAACTAAATGACGCTGCACACATTAATGAGGGTGGGCTTGTCTGGAGTACACTAGGCGATCAGAACTATACGCTAAAACAGCTCATCTAGGCTGCTAAACCACTGATACGTTCGTTACGGTGAGCTACACGTTTGAAAGAGATTTGAACCGATTTCATGTGTTTCTTGCCTGGCCTCTTCACTGAAATCCTGCTTCAACTTTGTCACATTGGTCGGCATATACTGTCAAATAATGGTCCTTAGGACATTCTGAATCCGTTCCAAGGAGAATGTGACTTAAGGGAGTGCGGTTTTATATAGTTTGCACAGGCGTCTGCCGAATCCTGTCTCCCTACTGTATTACTGGTTTGTTCAGAGGGCGTAATTTAACTTTACGTGGCATTTGGGGGCCTCCAACAGAGAGGTTTTGTAAAGTATCTAACCCGGTATCGATTTGAATCTTCGCGCTAATTGCTACCGACTTTTATGTACAAAACGGAGGTTGATTGGCATAAGTGTAGTTCTCGCGATATCATCGTTTTTGGTTTTGAACCTGTCATGCGGCCGTTTGCGTTTTCGAACTCGACACAAACATTCGAATTTTTCAAGGTTAACCTTTGAGAGGACTGTCTGTTGTCGAGTTGTGCCTTACCATCGCCTGCAACATGTCAACAGGCCTGAATCATTGCTTATTGCCTTTTTCCAGTCTTTTGGACAGGACCTCTCTGTCCACCTGCTAGATGATTACGTTTAAAGTGATGACTGCACCGCTCTTTCTTGTTTGTATTTTTTGCACATGCGGGTGATTGAAGAGAATGGAATAGCAATCCGCTAGATGATAATTTGACACCGGTTGCTCTCCCGTTTGCAGATGACCCGGGTAAACGATGTTGTGCGTTTCGTTCCCTTGTCCATGACTTGGGGAACAGTTTGACCAGTTCTCTTGTTCAAAATTTGTCAACAGCAGTCCGTGAATCGATCTCTTGTCCAAATGGGACAACCTTAACTTTCCGAAATAATCGCTTAAGCTTCTCTCTTTACTTGTCTGTTTCTTGCATAATCGCCCGCGGTATATCTAAAAATCGTCTTTTCCGAACAGGTCATCTCAATTGATTTCACGGCATCGTCCACGATGTCCAATCTTCTCCGTGACTCGCCACGCTTTGACGGCGCGTCAGGCCAATTTGTTCCGAGGCGTGCATCCTCTCTACTATGGAGGTAAATTCACAATAACCTGTGCTATTATGCATATTCTCACCTGTTTTCTTTCATTCAAACACCTTCCGGCTCTAATTCCTCCATGACCATGTGCCTGGTGCTGTTCATATGGGCTCAAGTGGTTAGAGCACGAATTTACTGACCGGAAGGTCCTTGGTTCGAACCCGACCTCTACCTCTCGACTTCCCCTGTCTAGGCTTGGACAACCTGGCAGTCTCACAGCCCTCGTGCTTCCTGCGGGTGGCATGCCAGCTAGGCACCGAAAGGGTGCTACAGCTGAACGATTTTTTTAATCAGTTCATTAACAAATCCCCGCATTCGTTTAACTCTTCTGGTATTCCATCACCTTCAGTCTTTTGAAACGCCACAGTTGGGCGATTAATTTCTTTGCTTCTGACCCGCCCAAATTACTGCATTACCCAACCGGAATGATAAGTTGAAAATTTACACTGGATTTAGGACGAACTGGAATACTCGTTCACTCCACCAACTATCGTCCTTCACGTGTCCAATCGATCATGTCCCGTGGACTGAACGTGTGTGTTCACGTGACTTGACGGAGTATCTAGGACCTGAACAAACTGGTTGGGGAGTTTTGAGTTCAGTCGCGTCTAGTATCTGTGTCAAACGAGGTAAACCGACGCGTGATTTGAAGTCGTGTTTGGAAAAGGGATTGGTGTTGAGGGTCGTGCGCCACTTCGTTTACTTTTTGAGTACATTTTTATTGATTTGGCCGCCCATAACTCTTGTTCTGGTTCGATGCCCGTAGGATATTTGATTTTCGCTTGGCTGTGCAAGATTTGTAATGAGTAGTATTTGAGGATACGAAAATTGCTAAAACCCAGTGTCCACAATGTTTTCGTTCCCCATTATGTTCCTGCTCGCCGAGCTTGGTAATCACCAATCGAGGTGTCATCATCAGTGTGCTGATGAAATTTCATCCCTATACAGGTATTTGTCAACAACTTTCATGGGGATAGGATAGAATTTTCCATTTCGTTTGATGTACTGTACTGCAGATATTCCGTGCGCCCGCATATCCGTGACTTACATATACTAGCGTAGCTTGGTGTACCTGTACGATCATTGTCAGTCAGATGCCATCTAGCTGAACTAAACTAAGGTTCACGAAACACGTTGATTTGTCGCAAGATGTATTCTCATGCGGTAGCAGAAATAATCGCGACTATCGGCAGCCCGAGCTGTTGTGCGTCACTTCATCTTATCTTTTCGCTTTCAGTCGGTATTTGGATTGTGAAGTGCTTCAACATGGCTAAATTTTCGGTTCAGTCTAGTCCTGTGTGGCAGTGGTGCTTACGACGTACTAAAACTCCGGATCCCCATTGTAGCGCTCCTGTTGGAGGTCTCCCATTGAGGGACGCCGTACTTTTCACGAACAATAGGGTCCCAGCTAGATAAACCGTGCTACACTGGGGTTCAAAAATGCCGTCTAATTGTGTTACAATCCGGATTTGGTTATATAGTCGTTCAGCTGTAGAACCCTTTCGGTGCCTAGCTGCCATGCCACTAGAAGGAAGCACGAGAGTTGGGATACTGCCCAAGCCTGGACAGGGGAAGTCGAGGTGCAGAGGTCGAGTTCGAAGCATGGACCTTCCGGTCAGTAATTTGCGCTCAAACCACTGAGCCATCTCGAGATGCAAAATATTCTTTGGAAAGGTTCGTTTTTTATTGTGGTGGTTTTAGATGCCCTGGCTATTTCGAAAGACAGTCTGGAGTGGATATTTTAGTTTGGGTTTTCAACTGCGGGGGGGGGCGTACTACTCGGAGCCTGTCTTAGATGTTGGCTAAGCATCTGTACCCAGTATTAAGATCATACTCTCCCCACGTCATTATGAATCATATGAGTTTTTGCGATTGAGTCGCTAAACGCGCTGCCTGGTTTTAAAGTCACTTATTGAAAAGCACTAGCAGCGTCTAAACTAATCGCTGTTAGGTAATGTCGATCTTCTCTCTGCTATCAGAGACGTCACACGAAACCTGCCCTAGCCAAACAGCTACTCCTACGCAGTCGATCCATAGTAGCTGGCACAACTAATTCCGTATTTTAACACCTGCAGACGGCCTTTTGCAATCCCACGTGTAATGTTTCATCCATATTTATAACAGTACCTGCCACCAGTCGAAAATAATTGCAAAATCATCCGTACTCAAACATCACGGACGTATTCTGAGTGAATGTTCTCCTGAGGAGGGGACGCAGTAAATTAAGTTCCTTGTCTCCAAAATTATCTCCCGAATGAATATGATGGATACGAAGCTCCAGCGCTCTAATAATCGTCCATCTGTAACACCCTTTCGGTGCCTAGCTGCCATGCCACCCGAACGAAGCACGAGGGCTGGGATACTGCCACGTTGTCCAAGCCTAGACAGGGCAAGTCGAGGCGCAGAGGTTGGGTTCGAACCACGTACCTTCCTGTCAGTAGATTCGCGCTCTAACCCATCAGTGTTGAAACTTGACCCGTTTGAGACGGATTCTGAAAGCTCCGTGTCACGAGATGAACGTAGCATCACAGATCAGCGGTCTCTTATCCAACTTATAGAATATTGTCATCATACATCGGGCAACTTTTGGTTTATGCTGCTATCGCCATATATCCCTCCGTCTGTGTATTTGTCTCATACACGTAGAACCTCGAATTCCTCAATGGGACGAAGATATGGATCGTCGTATTCACTTTGCTATCGATTATGGTCGAAAACGGAACTATCTCGCGCCTGGCAGCTTTGTCATCATTGTCACTGGTTGGAAGGCTGGATCTGGCTCGACCAACACGCTAAGAGTTATCCGACTGGAGGATGCAGAGACCAAACCCATTGTTGCTGCCGCGAGCTTCAGCCGCTTTTAAACCTCGACCACACACACACACACACTACGGCTTAGATCGCCCCAACACCAAGATTATCGGAGCCACTACCCCGACCTGCCGTCCTATTCTTCGCACTCTCAGCTTTCCGTTTTAGTGTCCCTCCAAAAAAGCTCTATCTTTTGAACTGTCTCTTTGTAACCACGGCAAACGGAACACAATCCAGTCATGTACGACGAGGTACAGTTACTCTGCGTCCTCCCCACATACCTGGAAATGGTGGTCTAACCCCAGATGGTTTTCTCGATTTTTCATATGTATTTTATCCGACAGATGCATGTACTAAAAGTACTGTTTTGTGTTCTATGTTTGTGTCGACAGTGGACACCGAATACCCACTGGTGCTGTATTTCACTTAGTTTTTTTCTTCGTTCCTTACCATGCTGCCCAAATTCTTGGCAGCTTCTCAAACCTAGTCATTTTTACTGCATTACTTTGATATTTCAAACATGCAGTTCTTCATCCTGACGAAATCCACTTCACTCTCCTGTAGCAATCGTACCAGCTATTACCAGGTAGAATAGACTGTCTATTCAGAGAAAAAAATATGCATGTGTATTTCTTTTCATTCATTTTTCGTGAAGGAAGGTTACCTTACACAATCTTTTCTCCCTATAAGCAAATAGCCTCGGAGTTTTCTAAGGTAGACGCCCCCAAAATGCAAACACCTAGCTCTGTGCACGAATTTCTGCTCAGGGCAGTCTGATCTAATCCAGCTTTCGTCCGGGAGGATGGCCGTTGTTGCACTTATTCAGATGTAATCTCTGGGAGACGCCCATAAGGTCATTGATTTTGGCTTTTGCCGCTTGAGCATCACTCAAAATGACCGCTCACTGAAATTATGATCAAAGATCTCGCTCGTGTCGAGAGAGTGTGAAAGGCTGTTGCATCCACTCCAACAGTCTGATCGATAGCCATCCCCATGATCTACGCTCTGCATATGCGATGCACAAGGCTTCGGCCAGTGATGCTCCAAGGTCATGATTTCCATGTTTCCGTCCGCAGATAGCACACAGTGTTGAGCTATGCTCACAATTTGAGCAACCTAATGGTCCCTTCGAGATAGCACGCGATACCCTGACGGCTGCCCAATTAAACCTAGTATGCACTGCAGCGAAGCTCATTTGGTCGGAATTTCCGGTGAACAGTTTTTGGTTTGTGCTCCAAGCATAGCGCCAGGAAAATCAGGGGATTAGCACAAAATTCCCGCCGTCGCTCGAACGTGAAACAGGCTCCGCGCTTTGCATTGTGGTTCAGGGATAGCCATCGGATGCTCCGTGTTTGGAACACGCGAACGTCAGGTAGCCGCATTCGCTAGCTGGAATACGCATTTATTCGGTTGCTCACGTAAGTACTCATTCAGCTGTAGCACCTTTCGCTACCTAGTTACAATGCCTTTCGAGGGAAGCATGATGGCTGAGATACTGTCAGATTACCCAAGCCTAGTCGAGATCCAGAGGTCGGATTCGAATCCCAGGCCTTCCAGTCAGTAAGTTCACGCCCTAACCGCTGAACTATCTTGAGCTCGGTTGCTCATATCTTACAGAATCAACCGTTGAAGAAATTGGTTGTTGGAGAGAACTGGTCCATCTGGGTGGTTTCAGTTGCTATTGGTACAAAACGGAAAATGGTTAGGAAGGCAAAACACCCGAGGATACAGTGGGGAACCTT
>SJOL01001529.1:53754-73200 GCA_004794785.1 Opisthorchis felineus | reverse complement strand
TCCTGATAAATAATGTTCGTAGTTTTTTTCGAGATAGCGGAGAACGATCCACAGCAACTCCTGTTCCCTTGGTCCAAGGCTGTCGGGGATTTTATGAACAATGCGTAAAACGGTTGATGGCATTCTTGACATTCTTCTTGTGGTTAATAAGCTGCAAAGATTAGATCATTCGTGCTATGCCCATCTCAAGATTCACAGTGTTTTCCGAGGATGTTTTCTTCCAGAATATCAGCGTCCGGTCGATCGCCCAAAGTGAATGCCAAGATTTGGTCTAAAGTGCAGAGGATGCTGATTCCTCGGTGACCGTCGGTACTGTGATTGTGTCGCATCTTCAAACTCTGGGAACGTGAAAATACCCTTTGAACACCAGTCCACCCATTCTAAACACTTCGGTGGATAACACATCTGCTCCCACAACAGTTCCGTTTTACAATTCAGCTATCGCCCTCCATTGTTCAGCCTTCGTAGGTGGATTGGAAAGGTTCACCTTCACAATGACTAGAGGTAAGCATGCCAGATAGCTTTTAAGTAGTATTGAGAAATCTGCCTTCCAAGTAGACTTGTTGGACGTTTGGTCTGAAGCGGAGGTCTTATATGCGTTGGATATACAGCACTTTTGGATCCTAGATTACCTTCAGTGCTCTAAAGGACTCCTTGTGACATCGTCCCTGTGTGTATTGCAGGATCTCCTGGCTTTTCCTAAAATACTACTTAATCTGCAGTCCGCGTTCCAACACTCCCCCTAGGCTAATGAATCTGATGTTTACCATACTGCCTTGCTATAAGTCACATTCTTTTCAGGGAAGATATGAGTCCATCAACTTAAGGAAACCGATCTTGACGTCTTCCACTTTTACATTCAGTGTTCCACAAAGTTCAGAGTTCATCTTTGACACCTTTTTTATGTTCACCTCTTCTATTGCTTGATTCGGAGTTTTGAATGACTGAAACGCTTTCCCAGCCACAAAGAGAGGCTGCGGGTTCGAGTCCCAGTGAAAGGCTTCAGTGTTCTCGCTTGGTTCCCGTTGATGTTTGTTCACATTTTTGTCCCTTATAAGCCAGGTGGTTGGGTAAGTTTGATTTGCAAAGCCCTGTGAAATCTAGGTAGTTAACTAACCTCACTCCAGTATGGTCCAAACCCTTTCACTCGGTATTTGTGTTTGTGTGGCCTTTTTCCCGTGCTAACTGCCCCATAACTTGTATATATTTAATACACTACTCATAAGTTTGCTGCAGACTCTCCGACAGTCCACGACCGGTTTCACTCTTCTTGGGGTCATCAGGTATGTGCAGTAGTCCCCGAGTTTCCATCAACCGTATGTTTTACTTGAACCCAAATAGCACGAAGTTTGACTAATGCACTCATTTGCATACCAATTTTGTTTTAAGTGAGACTCACCTGGAACCCAGCTGCATCTCTCGTTTATGGTGTCATGTAACTTGGCTCTTCGCTTGCATGTTTGATGCAAAAGCACGCACACATGGGCACACCGAGAAACAGGTCAGGGTGACGTTCGTCCGTGTATCTTGGTCATAACGCGGCGATCAAGGTTCATGTCTACTCAGGTTAATATCTCATTCATCAGGTGATAAGCGTTATCGTTATGTGAGGTTACAAAAAAACAGACTTATCAGTATACGAAAAACACTTCTGTGTTCCTGCCCCCGACCACTGAGTACAGCACACTGAACAGCGTATAGTCATAGGTACTGGCAAAGATCGATAGACCGATGACTCGAAAGTCCGCCCCGCCTTGAAAAACTTGATCATTCCCGATTGTGCGCTGTACAGTCACGTGCAACAGAATGCCTCCCGGCCGAGCATGCATGAAATTCTTGATTTTGCGAGCCTTTTGCATGCTGGATGATTTTCCGGACAACCACAATTTAATTAGCTACCTGTGGAGACAATAATAATCCGGGATCTGCTAAGCAGGATCCATAAGAAATTAGGCCCTCATGAAATAACCCAGATTTAATGGGAAAGTCAACAGAATTGCTCGCTTCCGATTGTGGCGGAAATCCAAGCCTAGATTTTCGCTTTGCGATGATGGATAATTGACGGAGTTGCTGCGCTCATACGGGTTAGACTGGTTGATAAACACGTTTGAACCAACGCCGAGCCAGTTGCACTATACAGTGGAAGAAAACACAAGTTCTCCAAACTGCTACCTAGTATTTCAGCGGATTCATCCTTCCAAGTTTCCTTCATTTGTTTGGTTACTAAATCATGTAACATAAAGAAACTTCAAAGAAGCTGAAGAGCATTTGCAAAGAAGACGAAACATAATCACAAAAGGCAAAACATAAGATCTCGTTAGGTAGCACATTCCCAGCCTCGCCTCTTTTGGCATTCTATTGGAGAACGGAGTTGCATTCTGACATGATCAGAATCTATTAAATGAGTATCTCATGACTTTATGGCGAGTATTCAAGCGCGGCTTTCCGGTGTTGCAGAGGATTCTGACGGGAAATGCACACTTCGGACAAAGTACGGAGAACAGGTGGCTGTTAATCTACGAACACCTTGCAGGGGATAATATCGAAACCATAAGGAAAATTGGATCCAATGACGAAGAACAATGTTATATACAGGATGCAATGTGAAGATTGCTACAACCTATATTGAAGACAAACGAGAAGGAAGCTCTTCACCAGAACACATTAACACAAGCTCGCTGCTAGAAGGCACGAAGAATTTTCCCTAATCTCCCTGCACAAAGATCGGGAAGGACATGAATTCGACTAGAGTGGCTTTCGCATACAGATTCAGGCAACAAGTAAGAAAAAACGTGAATTTATGGAAGCTATCAACAAACATCGAAATTGACCCCGTTTATAGACCCCCACGAACTACAGAACTACAGAGCTCCGATCCACACAAGAAAACAGACGAAAACTCATAAAAGAAACAGGGAAGCCCTATGCAAACGGACATGCCAGTTTGATTGGAGGAGGTACCCAGCCAATAAATCAAAGTACCAAACTGACCTGCGGACGCAAACAAACCAGCTGTTACAACATCCAAAATAGAGCTGTGCAGCCAACCAATCAGTCTCGAGAAGGTCAGGCCACAACGCAATACAAATTGAGAAGTGGGGCAATCAAAACAAAGGAAGAAAGAAAAATGACTCAAAAGACGCAGACCGCAAAGCAATAAAAATCACAAAGATCACGAGAACGCTGTCTCCCACCCGTCAAAGGCTATATATACGCACACAGGCAAAGAGGATGTGCCCACCCAGCTGCGCACTGATGATGTCTCTTAGTATGGCGACGATATGTTTGTCAAGCTCAGCGAACAGGTCAACAGCCACCCGAGCAACAACCAATAGTGTGGAAATTTGTGAAAAGAGCAGCTGTGTGACTATGTATTCACCGTGCATCTGCGCCATTACAACAAGGTGTAGCATGTTGACTTACTCATGGTTCAACCGTCCTTTTCAAAACCCGAACAGCTCGCCAGGATTTTCCACCATCCAACTCGCCAGGTGCCTTTTCGTACGAATCCTGCGGTGAGAGAAGAAAGGTTCACAGATCAATCAGGCATAAGCGCCAACTAGAAGACAAATCTCTGATGATCTTTCTAGTGAAGGTTTGTGGGATAACCGCTCTGAGCAAGAATAATTTTCCATTATGGTGACCTAGTATTGTTCTGGGGGTTAATAAACACGGGAAAATGTAACGTTGATAGATTTGTTAGAGAGGTACATTTAATATATTACAGCCTGCTCGCCCAGTCTTCTCAAGAATGGAAATATTATCAGCCGGTTTCCGTTGCGTGACCTTTGTTCTCAGCTAGAATAACTCCAATAATACTTGGGACCGCAGCTTATTGCATATCCAATGTTCCTCCAACGTTTTAAGTTTCATCTCCATTTTGAAATGCGGATTTCTTATTGTTGCATCTCTTCACCTTCCCTGATGCTACCGGGTTACAGTCGGAAGACAAGTCAGAAGACAGAAAAAACTGTATTAATGCAAACAGCGTTCCATTTATATCTCACACTTGTGACCGTATTTGATGGTCGGTTTGCTCTCAACCGACCAGTGTCTCCTGCATGTCCCCACCGGTTCTCGAGCGTTGTTTTCGTTGTCACGGTTAGTCATAGATAGCCGTCTGTGCGCTTGAGTACGGAGTGCACATGTTGCCGCGGCCATCAGGTGGGCGTGCAATGCATGTGTACTACTTTGACCTTGCTCCGGCACATGATGAAATCAGACGTGATACAGACGTGTGGGAGTACTCGCACTGCACGGCTTCACCACATGATTGTTCCGCTGCGCAGTAGGCTGATGCGCGGCCGTACCAACGAGGTGCGCGTTCCCTTCGCCTTCGAACAATAGTTAGCGGTAACATCCGCACGAAGACTTGGTTTCCCAGCCAAACAAGCAACCGTAAAATCACCTCAAGACACAAACAGTTTCCTTCAATTATTGTCTAGGGCAAAGCACAATTTCTCCCGGCAAACTAAGTTATACCGAAATCTTTCTATTTTTCATGTCTGCAGAGCAGATAACTGGTAAACTGTCCCACCGTAAAGCTTCACAAACAAGTAATTTAGCTGACCTCGGCCACTCTAGACGGCTTCAGTTTCACCGGAGTAGTAACTGCACAAGAGGGAAAGTCAACCATCCTGCTGTTGAACATTGTCCACTGATTTGTACTCAGTAAGTGAATAAATAAATATTTTCTTTTCGAGAATCATACACGCAGAACATTTGGATGAGGATAAGGAAGTCAGTGGAGTCAAAAATCAAAACGTCGCTCTACAGTCATGTTAGTCATCCTGCAATATTTCACTGCTATATTAATCATTCATTGCGAACATTAATCAGGCGCTGGTCACGAATTAGGACTGTTTATCGGGCCACCACCTTGGGCAGAACTGAAAACAGGAAAGCTTGGCTGAACGATTGTCAAGTCAGAAACGGACTATCTAACAACTGGATCGATAACCTACTGATCTGTACTCATAACAACCATGAAGTTGCCTCCCTATCAGTGGAAAGCGTGTAAATGTGTGTGTGTGTGTGTGTGCCTAATCTCAGCCAGACTGCTGGAGCAGCGTGAATGTGAATAGACCTTCACTGTCGTTGGTCTGGTTAGCGGTGATATTGTAGATCCGACGCACACTCTCTGCTTCATGCTTGTTAAAGCCGTCCTGCTAACTCAAAACCCAGTGATAAAAAAGTCGCACGATCACACAAGCTTCCAGAATGAAGATCGGGAGAGTTGAACAGGAGACTCAATTTTTTAGGGTGACCATGCTGACCACAGACTTAGATAGTGGGAAGTGTGATAACTTGCTAGTGTGAGAGCGTTCACTTCTGACACGAGGGTAATGTGAACACGAATTCCACAAGTCCCACAACCGTCTACAACCAGTCATAGATTGTCCAGCAGGTTTCAGGCCTCAGTGGCCCTACCCGACAAGCGGGTTAATTGATCGGTAAAACCAGGACAGTTACCTGGTCACCATTCGGGCAAACCAATCACATCTCCCAAAAGCGAACACGTTCACCTGTTCAGGTGCGTCCAGGGTGCACTGGTAGAGTATTGGTAATACGCTCGCCTCGCACATCAGAGGTCCGGAGTTCAAACCAGAGCCAGCAGGGCCAAGTATATGCACTGCCGATGAGTTCTAGTAATGGTGGAACTCGAGTCTAGTGCTTCCCCCCTTTGGTGTGGACTCATCAGAATAATGGCGCTAGCACCGGATGACTGTTCAGAGGAGAGCGATTCCTACGTGAAAAATTCTCATGTCCATTACCACAGCACTGAATTAGACCTTCATGTAAACCCGCCCAGCATTTTGCTCATTATATCTGCTGAACACTCAGGTTTAAAATAACAGATACCAACCACGAGGAATTCTGAGGTAAAATACTCCTACCAACCCAACCCACCGCAGATGGGAATGAACAACACCTACATTCAACATAACTGCTTATAAGACACTAAATATCCTCAAATGGTGAAACAGAACTGTAGACTTTCGAGATGTGAAAATATATGCAGGATGTAGGTTTAGTACACTACTCATAAGCTTGCTGAAAATTCTTCGACAACCCACGACCGGTTTCGCCCTGCTTGGGGCTCATCAGGTAGGCGCAGTCCCCGAGTTTCCGTCAACCTTATGTTCTGCTTGAACCCAAATTAGCGAAATACACTCACTTGCAAACAAATTTGGTTTTGCGAGAGACTCACCTGGAACCCAGCTAAATCTCTCGTTTATGTGTTTGAGTATATTTCGCTAACAATGTGCTTACTTTTATCGCTTTCGTTAGCCATCCACTGAGGTTATAGACTCCGCAAGCCTATGCCGCCTTTTAACTCTCAACAATTTCCAATCAAGGTGATTACTGATCGCAGTCATGGCGACCTGGGTACCTAATTCCGCTGTTCAGCTGGACTGCAGTTCGTACCGTGTCAGAAGTGAACACTCTCTTAATCAGAGTAGCATCTCATCAACCTCATATTCATGTAGCCTGGTGAGTCGAAACGCACCATGTCGGAAACTGACAGCCACACAAGCATTGTAAACCTTAGCACACTCGCACTTCCGCACCATGTACACCCCTGCACAAACCGCCATAAAAAATTAAACGACGCATCCAATTCCCATGATCATCATTCTCGAAATTGAGGTGTTCATGTAGTTGTTTTATTGCTGGGTTGTGATTTAGCGGGACTGGTCTAACGACGACAAGGCAGAGTAGGCAGCCGATTCACCGTCATCCAGAATGAGGCCAGTGAAGCCAAGCCTACATTCCCGATACTCGGACAATCCGACTGAGGTTAGGCTCAGATGGTCACGGTATCCGCTTTGCCCAGCACAATTACACGCCTTCCACCGATAAGGACGAGATCATCGTTGCTGTGACTACGGCTAAGTGAACTATCGCTCCATCCGTTTTTTTTCCTAACTTAATGAGCACGTCACCATGTTTTCTTATTTTGTTCTGCCTAGACTCATCGCCCAATAAGCAGTCCTAATTCGCCGTCAATATTCATTCGCTTTGAGATACTACAGTTCTACCAGCGTGATTGTACACACAATTTCTTAAGAAGAAACGTTTGATTTTTCTGGTGAGTACCAGTCAGTGAACCATGCGCAACAGCAGCGCGATTGGCTTTAAGTTTGAATTCCTGTTATCACAATTGAATGTTATCGACCAAAATTGACCTCTGTCGTCTGTTTTCTGTGGCACGTGAAACGTAGCACGTGAAACTATAGTCTGGACTGGTGACTGGATTTTTCGTAGACAATTGATACTCGAGTTTTTACGGCTGTCCTGGCTATGGCAAACAAAAGTGCTAACCCTTGGAAAGTGCAAGTCCTCGCCACAAAATAGACTGAGAATGGATCCAGTCTGTAGTTTGTCTGGCTTCAATACAAATCGCTAGCAGTCTTTCACGACCCATTACTTTTTAGGGAACATTGATAAAATATTCAGTTAATGTTCGATGGTTTTTCTTAATTAGTATGTAAAATTACAATTTTTTCGGAAATTCAGTTTTTTCAGTCTTGTTTTATTCATGTCGTAATCAAGCAAAACCTTGAGAGGAAACCTGTAAAGGACGACTCTTAGGATGACCGAGTATTGAACATCAAACGGCTTGCTCCACTCGACAAAATCTACTGCGGGTGGTTTTGTTGCTTACCATCGCTACGCACCACTACTTCCCCTAACAACGCACTGATGAGGTCACCTCGATTGGTGATGAAACGTTCGCAATCAAATTGCCCAGTTCCTCGAACAAACCAACAACCAAATTTGAATCTTTTCACTTTACGAAAACGATTATTTCCGCAGTCTTATATATAGAGAACATCAAATTCGCTTCTCTTCTGTCAACCCCCCTGTTCAAATAGTGATTTCACAAAACATTCCGAATGTTGTACCAGCCTTTTAACGACACTTCCGATGAACAATTTACCCCTCCATATTAGGAAAGGTTACCAGCATGTGAAGTTTCTAGGGAGGTGCAAATAGTTGTGTTTGCATTTTTGGAGTGGATCACTCCGCACCAAAAGCTTCGATGGCGACTATTTGGTTTCATTTTATGTCTCCGTAGGCCAAAATGTTTACCAGTTTAGCTGGTCAGTTTATCGGTAACCTGCTCAGCACGTGATCACTGCGTGATTAGGCTATGCCCATTCGCGCATACCAAACTTCTGTGTAGTTTGAAAGGATAGAAGTTCACCTAAAAACACCCGTGTGTGACAAAAGACGTAGTTTGATTTACAACTCATACGACACAATGATGCACTTGGTGCATTGTGCAATTGAACGTCTATGGTCGAGACAAAATCATAAAAACTCCTGTCATAATGACAGGTCATAAAAGACTGATTAGCAGTCCAGCACATGAAATTTTAAATGATGGATTACCGCCACTTTCTAAACACACTCTGTATGGTAATATACGATAATCTTCAAGAAACGCATGAGGTTGTGATTTCACTCGATATATGCCCCGTCGCATACGCATCATTGTAAATGAAATTGCTAGAAAGACTGATACTCATCGGCCCATCCAGCATTGAAATTACTTGTATTACCATGAATTAAGGGACTTTCCGAATACTAAATGACTGGATCGGGTTTCAGCAGTGTCAACAATCCAACTGTATCAGACTGTTGGTTTCAAAAGATGATATTGGGAAGACCAGAGCGCCTTTTGTGAACCTGCGTCATCTGTGGCGTAGGCGTGACATCGGCTTATCCGTCAAGGCTCGAGTTTACAATGCTGTGATGTGATCGACATTGCTGTACTTGTCAGAACCCTGGCCGCTGCGCGCCGAGGACGTGAAAAGACGTTCAGTGCTTGACCATCGATGCCTCCGGAGCATTGCCCGAGTCTGGTGGGAACACCGGATAAGCAATGGTGAAGTACGTCGAATGGTATTCGGAAGAAATAACTCACCCTCGATAGATGAACTGATCACACTGCATAGGTTGCGCTGGCTTGGCCACGTGCTGCGTATGCCAGTCGACCGACTTCCTCGAAGGGTTCTTTTCGCACAACCACGTGAAGGGTGGAAACGAGCCAGAGGCGGTCAAACAATGACTTGGCAGCGAAGTATAAAAGCCATTACCAGCAAACTCAGCTGCGCTGATCATTGCCGTCTCCCTGGATGGGGACCCCGAGACGGGCCACATCAATGGTTGGAGACATTGTCAGACATAGCCCAGTCGCGCCCTCAATAACGCTTGTGCATCCAAGCTATTACCTTCAATGCATAGCTCCATTCCCAATCCCCACACTTAACAGTCCACTGACAATCCTGTATTTACGCACCAATTTATCAGCTCCCACCTCCAATGCGCAGCTACCTAACCCACCTCCCCAAATCATCGGTGAACGAAATTGTGGCAGCTACAACCACTGTACGACAACTACGCGGTTCTTACATCTGATAATGAGGATGAGGATGTTGGTTTTGAAAACATTCAGGTGCTACAATGAAAGACAGCCCGTGGTAAAATGCACTCAGTCGCACATTCATTTGGTTTTAACGAGAGGCTCAACTGAACGCCAGCTGAATCTCTCATCTATGATATTATTCAGCTTAATGTGTAAAACCTAACCAAGTTTTATGGAAACTCGGGATCTGCTCTGACGGATAAGCCACCAGGGGACCGAAACCGGTCGTGGGCTGCCAGAGAGTTTTCAGCAACCTTATGAGTGGTGTACCTTCAAGAGTTTCTTGTACCGAATTCACTGAAAGAAGAGTGTTTTAAATTCACATACACACACATCGTTGGAAATGAAATAAACATGTTTCAAAAACTTGTTCCATTTTCCTCTCGTTCCATTTTTCCCGCTCGATCCCGAAAACCTGAGGACCCGTGGAATCCAATCAGAAACGTCGATGGGGCTTTTCCCCACAAAAAAACCCCACCAAGGGGGAGCACTGCACACACTGTCATTTCTGGTTAAGCATGCTAGACAAGCCGAATCCTTTCGATACATTCTCGCTCCAGATACCATCGACAAAAATTCCTTAATAGTGTCGTCGTCAGATGGCTTGACTGCACTGCAAGCAGGTTTTGTCCATACATACTTCGTATAACTCTTCCACAGTACTCCTTTATCCACTATAAATGGTGCATCCATCACTATACAGGGCTCTAAAGAAGACGCGGTAGCAGATGATTGTCCACGTTGATCGACGCCGAAATCGAAAAAAGCGGATATTCTGTATTTATCTATGAAGAGCATTCCAAGCTCGATTCGGTGCCGCGAGATTCGGTTGAAATACCTTTGAGAGGCCACCAAGAACTACTGATAAAAATCGCACGTGATAATTCAGAAATAGGGACTGTTGATAGTGTGAGGAAATTTTGGGAATTTTCATAGAAGCGAAGCCAGTCTATACTGAAAAGCCTAGAGGCGCTGTACAGTTGTTTCATCCTTATTGGAAAACATCGGCAGTGAGCACGTCACGAAAAAGAATGTACTGCACAAGGGCCTCCTCTAGTTCCAGTTCGCGCGATATTATCGCAGTATTTTTTCCTGAAGGAAGACTCATGAACAGCCCACAAAGGCTCATCAGGTAGGCATAGTCCCCAACTTACCCTATGTTCCATTCAAACCCTAATCGCGCGAACTTCGCGTAATGCACCCATTTGCACACTTAGTTTAAACACTGTGCACTACCCACTCCCCATGGAAACTTCAATTTTGGGAAGTTCCGAGAGTGCGTGCTCTCTGAGGGAAGTACTATTCCTAATAGTGTTTATTATTGCTGTGAGGAGGTTGGAGAGCAAGATACTCACACACGTCAGAGTCCCTCATATCATCAAGAGCCATCTTGCTTTACGTCTCGTAAACATATTGAACTAACCTGTACGCTGTGCAGACCCCGTGGAGAATTCTAGAACGTCCATGAACCCAACACTAACTTGTTCGCTGTGTTTAAGCAGAAGCGTCTGTCAAAACGTCATCCATAGAATAACCAAAAAGGTAAACACAGAAAAGTGACTGACAATGGCTTTAGGTCTGAATGTCTGGGAAATACGAAGGAGGTCGTCCTTGACCCCACGAATTTATGACACCAACTCTAGTAGTGTTGAAAAATATGGATAGTCGCATGTTTGTTTGTTCGTCAACCTTCAAAAATTTCGCTGTCTCCAAGTTTTTAACTCTCGTCCCGTATCTCAGTTATCACGTATACAACACATATGTCCATTTGATTGATCTCATTTATATCCTTGACTTTGAGAGCTGAATTCCAGTTGTTCCCAAGTTTTTTGTACACGTGACTGTATCACATGACTAACCGTGCTTCGCTGGGATTGTTCTTTGTCCTCGTGTTTACTGCTTGGTTAATTTAGTGCTATTCGAATCTTTGTGAACTAGCGGGAGCCCTTGACAAGTTAGAATTCTATTACCTAGATCCATGTAATCAGAAACAATATTGGGGGATACATGTTCGGCTTCGACATTGTTCAGTTTCTTGAAATTTCCGAGTTTACGAGGGAGATTGTCGGGCGTTGACTTGTCCACTGTAATTTACTTGCAAATGTTTCGTCACCAATCTAGGTGATATCATCAGTACGTTGTTCAGGGAGCAGACGGTAGCGGTGCGGCAAGAGTTATGCGTTGAGCAGTGCTGTTGGCCAGGGCTGACCTTCGATTATGATTGGTCGTTGAGTCGGCGGTTCTATTGATCGGTTTGCTGCAGTTTGGTTTGTGGGCAATTTTTTAAGTGAGTCGCTGGAAAGTTCGAATGCTACTAGAGAAATCCATTTGGCTGCTGTTTAACACTGCCATCCAGATAGAGGCGAGTCCTCTTCCAACTTTGTTCTAGTAGCCACAAGTTGTTTAAAACTGCAAGGTCAACACTAAAATTTTGTATTAGGTTTGCAGCCACATGAAAAAACCGCCACCAGAAGAGAAAACAACGAGTCGGTTTAAATGTGAGCGGAATTCCTATCCAGCTAGCGTTCATTGTTGATATGTTTGTTGTGGCCCGTACTCCGAATTCGAGAGGTATTTATCTCCGGGTCTCTGCGCTACATGAAACTTCGGATTGCGATATATGGGTATTCGTTCAGCCGCTCTCATCTGTTAAGCTACAGTACGCAGCCGTCACTGCACCGAACCCTAATTCTCTATGGATACTTTCGGGATGAACCAATTTGCTTGCGTTTGCCGGCATCTGTTTGTTTCCTTGGTGGCGTCGAAGGCATCGAGGGATGGTCCCTCTAAACAACCCAACGAAAAGACGCCAACCTAAAGTCCGCAGACAGAGAATGGTTTTTCCGTTGCGACAAAAATTTCCAAAAATATCTCGTGAACTTTTCAGGGATTGGATAGTCTAATGTCCGCTACCTTCTAAACGCAATACTTTTGCTGCCGCCTTAAGTCAAACTGTACATTGATGATGTCCCCCCCCGTTGCCAGCGGAAAGTTTGTAAGCCATGCTTTAGCCATGCGTACAGACCAACCGCCACCTCGTCAGCAGCCAATCAGCGCACCAGGGCAATCAATAGCTCGACACAAAGTGAGGTGAAGTTCAACTGGGTGGATAAAAAATCAGTCGTATCTACCGCACACGTTTTTAACCGGAAAAACGTCACAGGTAAGCGTCTTTACCAAAACCTAACAGAATGACCGTTCAGGCAGTGGAGTGGAAATGAATACAACTCCGTTGGTTGAATAGTCCGTTGTTGTTTTGTGCTTCAACGAAGCACTGTCTGAGTTCCGGATGAATTAGTTGAAAAACATCGGTTTAAGTCATTCGCCCTCCTTGCTTCCTGCATTGCCGGTAAAAGTATGCTATCTGGAATATTACCAACCAACAATATTTGCATGTAAGCTATCCGTATAGAGAGATTAAAAGTTCCCTTGTAGGCTCATCAGGAAAGTCCAAAACAAACACACAGTACGTGCATATAAACAATATGGTCCTTATGCGTGTCGAACAACGAGTAACTAAACTATCCTGGAACAAGATCATACCAAATAAACCCAGTTAAGGCTTCAGTCCAGAAAGAACGTTGCTCACCCCACATAAATACCGTCTACTGACAAAGAACCTGTTTGGAATTCTACAAAGTAGAACGTCATATAGAGCCACATAAGTTTTTCGCCCCAGGATACAGTCAATAACAGATTACAAGGTAGCAATCTTGGCCGCTGAAGGAGAACCAGCGTCATATCTTTCCTACCTGAAGAGCAACCAGGTAACTAATATTCGGAAGGTCTGTAGCAAGGATTGCCTTCGTGACCCGTGAGGTGCACATAGCCGATGAATAGAAACAAGGGGAAAACAGGTGCAAATGGACTACGGGAATTGTTTTCGTAGCTAGAATGCAATCAGATAACGGAAATATAGTTGGCCCATCTTATGTACTCTGATCATATGCTGTGGAAGTTGCATACGTGTATAACAGTCAAAATTCAAATATAGTCATCCGCACTGTCCTCGCACGTCATCAGTTGATTGGCTGCTACCATAAGATGGTACTGAAAAGGTGCAACACACTACTCATAAGGTTGCTGAAAAAGTTCTAACAGCTCACTTTTAGTTTCACCCTTCCCCCAGCCTATCAGGTAGACGCAATCTCCGAGTCGCTGTCATCCTTGTGTTCTACTTGAAGTAAAAATTGGAAGGAATTCGCCAAATGCCCTCATTCGCACACTAATCTGGTTATGATGGGAGACTCCAATGAATTCAGCTGGATTCATTTGAGTATCCCATAAAAAACAATTTAGCGTGCAAATGAGGGTATTTTGAAAATCGGGTTGAAAAGTTTTCCCCTGTGTGTGCAAGAGACAGAACACTCGCATGGGAGTAGGGAAGAGACACGGTTGCACAGTCACATCGGTGGAAAGACAGTCTCAATAAGGATGAATAGTAATCAGGCGTCAGCGATGCACCAGATACTCCTGCTGGGCTGCCAGTCCAGGCAGAACAAGACAAGATAGCACATGATCCCTAGGTCAGGTGGTGATGAATGCATCGTAAAGCTGGAAAATAGGTCATTCAGCTAATGAGTGAGTGTCTTACTGATCTTTACTCACAAAATCAACCAATTTTAAATCACCATCTCAAGCCCCAAGTTCCATAGAAAAAGTGAGCAAAATCAATTGACCAATCCGAACATGGGGTGTGATCCTAAGGCCATGATGTTCCCATTCGAAAGTGCCGTGTAGTCAACAAGAGACAAGAGGATCACGAGCCAATGGAAACCCTAGAACTAGGCTCAAACTAGGGTCTACCAAAGGTACCAACAAGAATCTCCAAGATTTAGGTGTTGGACCTCATCTCCTGGAACTCTTTTTTGGGGTCGCTGTCATCGTACCGAATCAGACTACACTGCTAAATTTCAGCTTCCATGGGTAGAACAGAACATGTTGAATTCCAAGCGAAAACTTCGATACCTTGGTCTAAGTAATGTCCGAAGCAAATCATCTACCTCTGATTTCGCTTTTTCGCACAAATCTTCAAACAAAAAGTTACGGTGTGGCTGCATGCGATCTACCCGATATATCGATCGAAATGATCATGCCCTCAAGGGCATTAAGCCTACGATCGATGGCTTTTTTCACATTTGTGTGTATATGCTGCATATAATGGTGCTGACAGAGTAGAAAGATATTTCTATGTCCGGAGTCCACCAGGAAGGCAAAGCTGACCGAGTAGAACAGTGAAACGTTCTTCTTGCAAGGCTTTACGTCCCTGGTTAGCTGTTCATGCTAGTCCCTTTTTCACTTCTAAAGACCTTGTGACAGAATAATCACCAGGATCTGTTATCATGTTGGTTTGAATGAGAAAACTTTGAGCTCAGCAGGCGGTGGAGGCAGTCAGGAAAAAAAAATCAATTTATCGATATGTGGCTCGAGGCAGCCGGCGTACAATCATTAAAACGTGGTTTATCGTCTCACCAAGAAATGATTCGCTGGTGTGTCCACCACGAGATCTCCATCAGTTACCTCTGAACATTTTCAATGAGAACGTACACGCTATAAAATGAACCAGGTTTCACCATTTCTGCTTTAAAGCCATCGTAAATTCCATTTTTCAGCCTTCCATCTCCTTGTATATTTCATGAGACCACGATCAGACTTAGATCGACCCTGTAGATTAGTCCCTGTCGTAACCTAATAAGGTAAAAGGTGAGAGCTGCTACGATTTCTCGTTGGAATAGTCTTTTCGGGAGGCTCATTTTTTGCTTCACGTTATAAAATACGAAAGAGCTGAAGGGTGAAATTTCAAACATGTTACCGTTTACGAGAAATACACTCATTTGCAAATCGATTTGGTTTTCACGAGAGACTCAACTGAATCTCTCGTTTATGGTATTCTTCAACTGAATGTGCTGCACACAGGTCACCTCGTGTTTCATTTGGCACGATATTCGAGATATCGCAGTATATTTTCATAAAGGAAACTACTCACAAGTTTGCTAAAAACGCTTCGACAACCCATGACAGGTTTCGTCCTTCTTGGGGCTCATCGGGTAGGCGCAATCCCCGAGCATTCGTCAACCCTATGTTTTACTTGATTCCAAATTGGACTGATTCCGAGAAATACACTTATTTGCAAATCATAAACAAGAGAACCAGTGGAGTCTCTCATGAAAACCAAATTGATTTGCAAATGAGTGTATTTGTCGAAATCAGTCCAATTTGGGTTCAAGTAGAACATAAGGTTGACGGAAACTCGGGGACTGCGCCTACCTGATGAGCCCCAAGAAGGGCGAAACCGGTCGTGGGCTGTCGAAGAGTTTTCAGCAACCTTGTGAGTAGTTTCCTTCATGAAAATATACTGCGATATCTCGAATATCGTACCAACTGAAACATGAGGCGGCCTGTGTGCAGCACATTCAGTTGAAGAACATCATAAACGAGAGACTCACTTGAGTCTCCCGTGAAAACCAAATTGATTTGCAAATGAGNTGGCGATAGAAATCAAAAACTGTTCAGTGATACATCCTTCAGAAAAATGATTTCTTTTCTTGACCCTTAACGGATCCGACAAGCATTCCCCACCTGGCTGACGCAACTTGGTTCCTTTTCCTACACTTTTTGAGTCTCTACTCAGTAGGTTTCTTTCGCAAATCAGTCACAAATTTTTTATCCATAATGCGTTTTACCCTCGCAGATGGCTCAGTGGTTAAGGCTCGAATTTACTGACCAGAACGTCTGTGATTCGAACCCGACCTCTGCCTCTCGACTTCCCCTGTCTAGGCTTGGGCAACCTGGCAGTATCCCAGCCCTAGTGCTTCCTTCGGGTGGCATGGCAGCTAGGCACCGAAAGGGTGTTACAGCTGAACGATTTTTTTCAAAATCGCACGTCAAACTACTTTATCATAACGCTACACACCAAAGTTTACTGAATAAAAATATGCCCGTCCCATTCCAGACGTCTTTCAGATTTGGTCCAAAAGAGGATGAGCTCGCTTACCTGAGAAGTTGGCAAACTTAGAGATATGGTTACCTCAAATGTTTACCTAGATCTCTCCGCTTTTTGTTATCACAGCACAGATCACTGAAGCATCTTCATCTAGGTTGCTTGATTGAGTCCACTTTATTTTGTGCTGATAGGTTCCCATCGCTTAAGCTAAATCGACCTCGGAGAGTGAAGAAGCGAACCCACAGCGCTGGCTGGCGGGTCGGTGTTTAGGGCCTGTACGTTGGAGGCCAAAGATCGCTTTAAAATGCGGTACGTTTCCAAGCCGTTCTTGTAGCAGGTCAAGCGCAACCGTCGACATCAAGGAGCTCACTAGAGAGCTTCTTGGCTAGTCCCTCCCTATGCATCTTCCAGAAACACTTCGTTTGTCTCAGCTGGTGATATTTACACTGAACCGAAAGACGGTGTTCTCCCATTTTCTCCCCGTTCGCATATGTATGTCATCAGGTCACATGCCTGCCTCTTGGAGATCCGATAAATTAAACCTTCTTCCCGAGAAAGAACCCTTTAAATTTCATCCCACCGCGTAAATCTCAGGTCCGCCTGTCTTTTGAAATTTTGAGAGAATAGCGGCAACTCTAGATTTGAACAACAACTTCCAGTTCACCAGCAGATATTTGTATTACGTGCTTGATGTAGTGCCATTTATTGTGCACTGTGTCGTTTCGGAGCGGGAAAGAAACAGCGATAGGTTCATATTTCTGTTCCACCGCCTTCGGTAGCCATGATCGAGGATATTCATCGGAGCAGCTTTCCAGGGATGATCCGATACACTATCCTGCACGACTGACTCGATGGCCGGAGGGAATAGACTTCCTAATATGATGAAAAACTCTTTCCCGGGTTTTCCATCACCTGTGGTTTAATGCAATGAAATATTCCTTTCTCGTTCTAGCATTCCATGCAGGCAAAACGTCGTACGTTACCCCGACCTCAAGTAGGCGTAAATTTGTCGATGAGGTTCCCATCTGTTGCCTATATCCTGACTCTCAGAATTTTCCACAGCCTAAAAGTGCGTCCGCTGCTCCCAAGGGCTGGTTGTCCCAAAGTCCAGTTAACTAAAATTTACTCAAGTATCTGGAGTGTTCCTTTGAGGTCCGCACATTTGCGTATAGTCCCATATCTTATTCTGACAGATACTCGGTCTGATTTCATCACTATCAGGTAGGTCAGATTCCTGAAAGTAACCACTGAACGACCGAAATCTACTGAGACCCTCAACTCCACCCGATGCTGACGAGACAGATAACGCCCCCTCAATATGCAGTGTGTGACAGTCTTGTATCAAAGCCAGACAGCGCGAGACAGCGTTGGACCAAGGTCAGACAGTGCCCCTCCAATAAAATAGCTTGAGGCCTTTCTTTCACGAAGCATGTAGAATAATTCTTCAGTTAATAAAACGGTTTTGTTTTAGTTATTCAAGGTCCAGCAAACTGTCTGTTCTACTGTCTGAACTGAACACATTCCTCTCGCCGACCTGATTGTTTCCCAGTTTATTGTCTGGCCTGATTACCTGATCACTTTGATGTTTTCTTTCCTATACGGCGTTCTATCCGTCACAGTCCTTGCTGAATCCACAATCCTTAAATGTTTTGTAGCCCGTACCAGTTTTTCTCGAAAGATTTGATTTGTACTAATCAACCCCCAGGTGCTAATCTGCCTTTAACATCCACTTCAAGTTTAAGCCTATTTTTTCGCTAACAACTACCTAGTGTGACCGATGTGCATACTTGTGTATGGCAACTTGCTCGTATCCGTCTTTAAGACGCGAACTCGTTGGAAAATCAGCTAGCCGTTTGTTTCTGGCACACTAATTTATTTTGTTATCCCTGTACCGGGAACGCCGAAATCTCATCAGTCCGTAGTTCTTAAAGTTCGACTTGACTTACAGCACTCCCCAGGGGATGGAACACGTCGGAACATTTAATGGTCACTTGTTTTGGGTATGAAGGAAGGAGCAACCTAATCAATCGTTTAAGTCCCCTCTAAGAGACAGTCTGTAGATGGGATAAAGTCGTTTATTTCGAAAGGATATCTAGCCTGTTTCCTTCCTGGTACGTTTTCTCTGAGGTACATTATTTTTTCGAACATTTTCCACCGTATCCTGAACCACAGGAGTGTGATACTGTACAGCGTAAAATATCAAATCTGGTTCACCCACGTCCCCTTCGGCATCCTCTTCATTATTTGTGCGTCCCTCTAAAAATTTGACGAAATTCGGATGGTCAGCTAGTAAGACGTATTAATGGTCATATTCGATTATTGAGAATTCCCATAAGGTTTCTAGGGTAGGCAGTCTGAGAACTGAAAAGTCCATGTGCTCTGAAGACGGGCCCGCTTTCACTAAGGGTGTTAGGCGGAATCCTGCACCAAAGACTAGGCGTGCTACGGCCAAGAAGTCTAACCCGCACGCGATTGGTCAGAAGACCGGATCGCACACCGCCCAGCATCAAGGCCAGTTCTGATTGGCCGAAAGCATGGGTACAACGCCTAATCATGATTCAGTATCCACCGCATGTCGCGTCCAGGAGGCGTTGGAATTCGCAGGTTGTCACCTCATTCATTTTAAATACGACGCGAAGTACATGTATTTTGACCTAGTTTTGGACTTTTAATACCCTTTGTGCATCCTTGGTGCTTCTTTTGCCGAAAACACCAACTTGGAAGGTTCAAACCCAAAACCGAACTGATGCAGGGCCGTTATTCTAAGAGGGGACTAGTGTGTGATTTCGTTTGAGAAACTCCCTCCAAAAATGGTCTACCCATCTTTAGGACAGTACAGAGTGGTCGGTTATGAACAAGTCAATATAAACATAACATCCGGAATCTACTGGATATAATAAACAAGCAAACGCGTGTGAATAAAAGGCGACAATGTTGTCCGTCATTTGTCCAATGTTAGAATGTGTAGCTGGGAGCCAGCTGACGTACTTACGGTCGAAATTCAACTACCTAGCGCAACCTACTAGCGCCAGTGCGAGATTTGTTCCTACGGTTCCGTGAAAAACTC
>SJOL01001529.1:4405-41400 GCA_004794785.1 Opisthorchis felineus | reverse complement strand
ATGGGCGATACTTCGGTTTCCGGGGGCGAAGTCATCCTGAATGGTAACTGCACGGTGCGAGTTTGTTTGCTGAGTCGGACTCCTTCGTTCTAAATAAGTAAAGTATTGGTTATGACTTGACTTCATGCTAATTCCCCCATTCAGTTGCTCACACCGTCTATGTACTTTTAATCTGCACTTGTTTTGCTCACTTGTACCCACCACTCACCTTGCCCCAGAGGTCGCCCCGTCCGAAACTTGTGTACTAGCATGTGTGAATGTGTGTGAATGTGCGCGGCTGACCTACTTACCCATGCACGTTCGTGTTCTGTTTGCTGAGCCTGCCCTGACTTGTTTTCCCATGAGATCCGTGTGATCGCACCGCCAATCAGAATCTCGAGACTGTCGTCGGAAGGGACGACCGCAACCCACACTACAAAGCCAACATTCCGCTCGCCGTTGTTTGATGTGCGGACGTTGACAATGCACTGTGCCGGTCAGTGACAGACTTACGCACTTGTTGGCGCTACGAACCTGGACAATTGAGGTTTGTTGTATACATTTGCTTACCCTTGTGTAAATAGTACCGTAGAATTTCGAACCCAATTCTTCCGATATTCGGGATTGTCACTCAAAGTTCCGTATCGGGAACCTCAACACCAAGTCACTTAATGGTCTTTTGCACTGCCGCCAGGTGAAATTCGGGTATGCCGGTGAAGAAATACTCCCGTGAATGTGCCCCAGATTATGGTGTGATTATCAAGCTTTTGCGAACCTTACACCGTCGTTAACATCATGAACATCTCCGAACTACAAACCTGCGATGAGAATGGGACTTATTGGAAGGAGAGTAATGAGAACAGCTAGCAAATTGTAGCAATTGAAGCAATAAAAAATGGCCTGGATATTAATTTTAAAACATAAAATTGGAAGATCCTCATCGCAGTCATTACGAATCACTGTGACTGTCGACCAATTTGGTTCGTCACTACGCATTTCTTTGCCGAACAGTTTGGTCACTGGGTAACCCCAAAGATGGTGTACAGTCTAATGTTCTCCGGAGAAGTTCAGCCTTCTCAGGTGCATCCATAGCGAAATGTTCTTTTAAAAAAAACTTGCATTTAGCTCATGGTCCGTAAGTATTAATTGGAGTTTTCTCCTTCTGTGTCGTTCACTTCTTCCTGAAGGAATCGATCGATTGTTTGTGTACACCATGGTCCTTGTTTCCGGACGGCCGTAGTTGTGTTCAGACAACCAGATAACCAATCGTTTTGCAGCAATTCACAAACACCAATCAGAAGCCATCAACTAACACTCATGTGAAAATAGTTAATTTTGTGCGCAAACCAGCCATTGGATGTGCAGTCCTTCCATAGTTAAAAACGATAGAAAGTTTGTATCTCCTTCTGATGTTTTTACAAATCCTGTGTACGAAATTGCCCGTCGTCAGTGACGTCATGTCTTCCATTCACTAAAGCGAAAAGGTAGCAGTATGACCTAGAATAAACTGCACTTATGAAACAGAAACATGCATTCGTAACACTCACCCAAATAAAATAGGTAGTGGCTTGTGGTTTACTTGTTCGTCTCCATTGGGATCTCTGGATACTTAGCTGGTGACAGCTTTGATACACGACTGCCATCGGTTGCATGACACAGCCAAATCTGTCAGGGTCACTAAGCATTGGTTTGTCTCGTCTCGCGGTCCTCATCCGGGGAGATATCAGTTACTAAAGTGATTGATTTGGATGGATTTCATGTTCTGTTTCGTGCTCCTGCTTACCTTCACCCAAGACCTCTTCTGATTTAAGATCGCTCCTGAGAAGTAGGCTGACAAAAGCCTACAGTAACTCTTGAGTTAAATCTGAGACGGCGCAGTATAACATAAAACTTTGGTGAGTCCAGACAAGACCACACTATCATTGGCTGTGGTGGGAGATTCCCCAGGCATCATTGTCAATCATGCTCATACGGTAACAGTCAAGCAACCTCTGTACAACTACCTGCCACCAGGGAATGCAAAGGTACCTCAATATAATCTTCGTAAGACCTAATAACTGGCGCCGTATCCCAACCGTATTTCAGTGTTCTTTACAGTTCGAGTCCCTCACATGCTTGTAGAAGATGCTATTAACAGGTTACCAGAAGCAGCTTATGATGAGTGAGTTTGAGAACCTTGGATACATAATTGATCGCGTTCTGATCGTTCACCTTGACTTTCACCCATACACTCGATACACATTACACGGAATGTGCTTTCCGGATGCAATGCTTCTCTAACGGGTTTTGTACTTCGACGAATACACTCATTTTGCACGTCAACTTTGTTTTCAAGGGGTGAAACTTTCGTTTATGATGTTCTGAAGCAGCTGAATGTGCTGCACCGGGCCTCCTCAGTTTCATTTGGTACGGTAATCGAGTATCGTAATACACTGTAGAGACGGGGCATACTGCTCATAAGGTTGCTGAAAACTCTCCGACAACCCACGACCGGTTTAGCCTTTCTTGGGGCTCATCAGGTAGGCGCAGTCCCCGAGTTTCCGTCAACTTGATGTTCTAAATGAAATTCTCGAACTACAGTCATTTTCAAGAATACCGTGGTTCCTCAAAAATTGCTGGATGATGTAAAATCTCACTCCCAAAAGTACTTAGGAAAGCACCGCTTCGGTATGCCGCTCTGACAGCCTTGTTGAGGAATCAAAACAACAAACATATAGTTCTTTTCGTTGGATGGCCAAACGACACCCTAACAACCCACATGTTCTTTCCATTGAGATTTTGTAACAGTTTCCGCCACCGAGCGAACCTCCAATTTCGTAGAATCTTCTGGAATTTTTGTCACGGACAAACAACTGACGGAAACATACTGCCTAAACTCTTATACTAACTAAGCATCGTATGTCTGAAACAAAAACAACGAAGCGTAGATGATAACGTACGCAAGTGAAATTTGTTCTCTGTCCGTAGCTTACAAGTTGGCTTTCCTCTTCCCAGAGCAAACACCTCTTCAGTGCGAACGATTCTCTTTCTCCTGAGGTTTCAACCACTTAAGGCAGAGCTATATACTCTGAAATCCCCCTCGATGAATAAATGTCACAAATGGAGAGTCGTTTCAACTGACACGCCTTTTTTATTTTCATGCAAAAAAACGTTTAGACAGCCAGCGACCAGCTTTGCCCTTCTTGGTGCACATCATGTAGGCGCAAGCCTGAATTTCCCGTCGACCTTATATTTTGGTCAAAACCAAATTGCAAGGATTTCAAGAAATACACTCGCTTGCAAGCATACTGCGGTATCTCGAATAGCATAGAACAAGAGAGGACCTTTGTGCAGCACTTCCGGTTGAAGAATATCATAAAGTGATTCAGTTGGGGTACACCTGAGTCTCCAGTTAAAACCAAATCTATCTGCTTGTGGATTTCGTGGATTTCGCACAATTTGGGTTCAATTAGAATACAAGATTGACGGAAACTCGGAGACTGCGTCTACCTGATGAGCCAGCTCCAAGAAGGGCGGAACCTGTCGTGGGCTGTCGAAAGGTTTTCAGCAACCTTGTGAACAGTTTCCTTTACTGGTTACCAGAACTACAAACTCCGTATGACTGTGCAGCACTTTGCAGCAAAACTGATGTTTTTTGGAACCTACAAAAGCGTTCTACTATAGAGAGATCGATTGAAGATAAATCTATCAAACGAATCACAGCGGAGCTTGTCAACACAACGTTGAGGCCACAACAACTGTAACAAGGGTGGTGTGATTTTGCAAGACAATAGCATAATTATCATAATAAACGCGAAGTCACTTAGTATCCAAGCCTATTTTCTGTTGTCGAATAAATTTCATGGAACACTGAGTTCAGCTTTGCTGCTCCAGGTGATTTCAACACGAAAAAAGTCCAAATTGTGAAAACAGTAGATGGCTGTTCTTACAAACCGGGTGAACAGTTGAATACAATCACAATATGTGAACGGTGGAAAGGGATTTGATAAGATAACCGAAGATGACGGAAGGCTCATTCGATCAACACAACGTAGATATCCAAATATACGCTCGTACGGAACCCTTCAAACTTAGCCCGTTATTCGAAAAATTGGTTGTAGCCGGAGATACGGTCAGCTGACCTGTGCAAACGAACTGGACACTGTGCATATCCCCAGGGGACAGAAGTAACATGATGAAAGCTGATAATGGAACAGCAAGTGTGCAATAAAGAGCTTTCGTATCATTTTAGTGCTCGTATCAAGATGACCTTATATGGTTTGAAAAATAACGAGGCAGCACTAAGATATCTCAGAGTAATTTGATGCTTTCGCTTCTGTGCGTTGGTATGATCTGCATGCAGTTGGTGCAGTTGATTAAAAACAGTGAATTCTGGCCGAAAAACAAAGGTACATTGATGAGTAAAAACGTGCATGCCGGTCCAACTTTCGCGAACACACTGCACTTGTACATTATGTGACGTCGGTTGGTTTGGTTGTCAAGACATGATGGTAATCGAGCGTACACAGTACAAGTGCTTACGTACAAAACCTTTGCACATATCACAGCTTTCCTGCATGATTACCATTCTAACAACGTCGTTAGGGCTAATTAGCACAAAACGGTTGCGTCAGAGTGTTTGTACGGTCCGACTACAAGTAATGGACGCAAACCAAAAAGTCTACTCCGCGATTTGATTGTGAACACACAAATACGTGTGCCAACCAATAGGAGTCATCTTCACCAGACACACTCGTTTGCAAACTAAGTAGGTTTTAACAAAAGGACCAAGTGAATTCCAGTGACCGGTTTCGCCGTTCCACTTCGGACTCTGAAGGTAGGGGCATTTTCCGAGTTTCCGTCAACCTTGTATTCTAACTGAACCCAAAATGTGCGAAATCCACGAAGTGCACTCACAAGCAGACAGATCTGATTTTAACGAGAGACTCAGGTGTACCCCAACCGAATCAATTTATGATATTCTTCAACTGAATGTGCTGCACAAGGGTCGTCTCATGTTCCATGGTATTCGAGATACCGCAGTATGCTTGCAAACGGACCAAACTGGACAGATCTCGACAAATACACTCATTTGCATATCAATTTGGTTTTCGCGGGAAACTCAATTGAAATTCTCGTTTATGATATTCTTTAACTGAGTGTGCTGCACAAAGGCCGCCTGATGTTTTAGTTGGTACGATATTCGAGATACCGCAGTATATTTTCTTAAAGGAATTACCTGATGAGCCAGCCCAAAGAAGGTCGAAATCGGTCGTGGGCTGTCGAAGGGATTTCAGCAACCTTGTGAGTAGTTTCTCTATGAAAATATACTGCGATATCTTGAATATCGTACCAAGTGAAACAAGAGGCGGCCTGATGTAGTACATTCAGTTGATTAAGAACATCGCAAACAAATGATTCAGATGGGTTCTTGGTGGGTCTTCCGTCAAAACCAAATTGGTATGCAGATAAGTGTATGAATCGAAACATCAACTGCTTGAAACCTATATTCACCAGGTGAGTTTATTGACCCCTTGTTTATTCTGTAACATGAGTTCAATGACCTAATGAACATGTGCTGTCCGATTTTCGGTTGCGTGCGACTCAATGGTATGCGTTTCGTTTGTTTAAAAACCGAGTTCATGTGTCGAGGTTCCCGATACGGAACTTTGAGTGACGCGTTGGTTCGACAATCCCGAATAGCAAATGGAAGAATTGGGTTGGAAATTCTACGAGAGATTCAGCTGGATTCCAGGTGAGTCTCTCGCAAAACCAAATGTGTTTGCAAATGAGCGTATTTCGCTAATTCTACGGTACTGTTTACACAAGGGTAAGCAAATGTATACAACAAACCTCAATTGTCCGTGTTCGTAGAGTCAACAAGTGCACAGGTCTGTCAATGACCAGCACAGTGCAGGTCCGCACACCAAACAGCGGTGAGTGGAATGTTGGCTTTGTAGTGTGGGTTGCGGTCGTCCCTTCCGACGACAGTCTAGAGATTCTGATTGGGGGGACGATCACACGGAACCCATGAGAAAGCAAGTCAAGGCGGGCTCAGCAAACGGGACACGGTTGCGCATGGATAGGTAGGTCAGCCGCGCACATTCACACACAGACACACATGTTAGTACACAAGTATCGGACGGAACGACCTTTGCGGCAAGGTGAGTGGTGGGTACAAATGAGCAAAACAAGTGCAGATTAAAAATGTATAGGCGGAGTAAGCAAATGAATGGTGGATTTATCATGAGGTCAGGTTAGGCTCAGTAATGAGTTCGAAAAAAGGTTCTCGGGTTCAGGATACAGAGACTAGATCATTTGCTTTTTCATCGTTGTCCAGAAGGAAGGAATTGTTGTACATAATCTAAGTCGTTTAATATTACAGCCAATCCCGATAACCTTACGCACCAACCCAGAATTGCTGGCTGGAACACCCAAACCATTGGCCTTTTAACCTGGTTAGCCTTACTTACGGCAAACGGAATGTTGGAGCTGAGGGTATAGCACAGGTTCGACCCCGGACAGAGTGGACCTCATTGTGAGTGTCCCTCTGTGATGCAGTGAGCCATGGGGGGTTCCGTGTGACACTTGCAGAGTTTCTCACGCCAGGTTGGTCACCGGTTAAATGTCTGAACGACACAGTCTTCCGGTCCTGCAGGTTCGGGGTTTGGACATACTTGGCGACTTGTTTTGTCAAAAAAAAAGATGTTATGAACGGGCATTTCTTGCTTTGGTCGAGGACCTTAATCGTCCTCCTGTCTTGGTATGGGAAATATCCCATCCCGCATACAACCATGTTTCCTACTAAGATCAGCGATCACGTGGTTCCATCAGCCATGTCGTCTCAGTTGATGCATGCAACAGGGAAGTTGCTGCTGACGCCCCCTTCTTTCTCTCCCACATGCTGCTAATCGATGTCAATGACGTCCTTGTTATCAGTTTCCATCCAGATTGCTTGAATGATGGTCTGGGGTTGTGGGTTGGTTGTGGAGTTGTGGGTACCTCGGAGCGATCGTGTTAGACTAGCACTAAGTCGATTCCCCATCTAGTTCTATTCTTTTTTTCACAAGAAGGCTTCCAACTAATTGTGAGGCAGCGAAGCATCCGTGTTGAACACGGATGTCGTGCTGTCCATGATGATGATGATGGTGATGATAACACAGGTTAACAGCTAATGTTCACGCATCCTATCATTGTTTCCTTCGCTTTACGAAAAAAGTTGCCATGTTTGGACGAATACAATGAGACCACTCACAGGCGATGCAACGTATCGAATCTGTGACCAAGAATCCCATTATCATAAACAAATGACAGTGAGTGAGCCATCCGCGGGTCATTGAGAAGGTTCTACCAAATTGTGGACTCAGTCGAGTCCCCAGTACCATCAGTTTCATCGTACATGTGGACCCAAAGTTGAACATTCGACCAAACTTGGATAAGTTTTCGCATCTCTCGGAGAGTACGCCTACTTGACGCGCCCCAAGCACGGTGAAACGGGCCGTGGGCTGCCCGTAGATTTCGAGCTATCGTTCCACGCTATTTACACCGAACAGGATTGTTCAGCCATTTGGACCAGTGATCTCTCGATATTCGTGGAAGAATAATTCCAAATAGTGTATATACATAATGCACTACTCATAAGGTTGTTTAAGAACATCATAAACGAGAGATTCAGCTGAGTTCCAGGTGTGTCTCCCGTCAAAACCAAATTGATATGCAGATGAGTGTATTCGTCAAAATCCCAAATGTTTTCTTGTGTATGGTGATTTTAACAGACGACTGCGAAGACGCAAGTTATGTGTTTGTTACCTGGTGTCTCTTTCCGCCTCTAACTCGGGGTCTGAACTCCGGTCATATGGCATGCTAGGCGAGTGTGTTGACACTACACGACCAGGGCACACTGGGCGCGATCTCAGGAGGACGTGTTCACGCTTGATCGATGTGACTAATTTGCCCCGGCCACGGCCATGCATTGTTGATAAGCACCGATAAGAGCGAAACTCGTGTCCAGTGCCTCCCCCCTTCCCCCCTGACGTGGACTCACGATAATAATTGCGCCAGGACAAGACAATAATGTGACATGAATGTGAATTCTACAATCGGTCGATCAATCTGAATGCTTCGACGGAGTCATCCTTTCCGGTTTCAACGATTATGTACTTTGCCGTCTAGATCGTTATTACTACAAGTTCGCCAAAGCCGTTGCGTCGCAACTAGACGAAAAGTATACGAGCCCATGAATTCTTGAGCTTCTCGAGGGGATCAAGAGCAGTTGACCTTCAGAGTGAGGAAGGGATATTCCAACCCATTTATTAAGAGCGAACACTGAAGCTCGAGTTTACTAGTCACAAGAATATTCTAGTCCCGGAAGAAAATCACAGCCATGGTCCGAAAACATCAGTGGGATTCGGGATGCATAATGATGTAGGTATTATGCCTGACTATTCAGTCCGTACTGCTGGATTGTTGTGTCCGCGTTGGTTTGATGGTTGCTAGATGGATATCGTACACGTAAGGCATGTAATAGCGAAATACATATAAAGTCGAGAAGTGAAGCAAGTGTGCTTTGCGAAGCATGACCCAACTGGGGTGCTTTTCTCAAGTCATTTTGCACTTGGCCGTGGACGTTCCATGACACTGGCTCGGTTCTCTTTTTCGTTGCCACCAGGACGTAAACGTTATCGTAGTCCTCCTGAAGGCTTACCACTGCACACTGCCTAGAAGCCTCGCCATACGTGTCTCTTAAGAAGCTGGATATCAGTCGCCTAGACAACAGCTCTAATGCGTCTAGTGAGACGCATTGTTGTGCGCACATTAGCACAGGATCATAGACGTTGCCGTTGAACTGCAACAGGCCCATTGTGACAAGGTCTGTTTAGATTGCGTACTAACTCGTTCTACTTAGCTATATTTACTAACGAACATTATTCGATGGTACGCACCGTTTTCTGACTTGCAGCCACCGAGTGAAGCATAGGATGGAACTCTTCAAAACTCGTTGATAAGAGTACAAGGTGTTTGTGAAGCAGTTATATCAAAAAATAGCCGGGTATGTACCCAAATTCTTGACCAAAGCTAGGGACCGAAGTGAGAAACGGATGTTTTTGGGACTATATACAGAACCCGCTTTGAACCGCGGAATATAAATTTAGCCGAGTGCCTGGAAAACGTTTGATGTCTTGAAACATCAGCTGTTTTGAACATCCATTAGGAGATTCCGGGGTCCAGTCTAATTTTGGAGTGCATACCAGTGAGTGGGTCAGGAAAATCAAATCAGATTTCTTGGAGTAGTATGCACAGACCTAATTAACATGGCCTGATCATCTACTGAGTACATCTCAGTGGTATGGTGAAATTGCAGAAGCCAATTTTGATTGGCTGCCTCATTCTGAACAGCTTCGGCTTGCAATTCGTCGGTCACCGATTGGACGAGTGGCCTGTTTCCATGTGTGAAGTTTTATGCAGCTGAAAAGATTGAAGTAAAAACATCTTTTTTAAAAACACGGTAATGTATTATCCTATACAAAATTTCCTCGGTTTCCTTCAGCATGAGGCCCATAGGCATATCCATTTCTGATATATAATCGTCATTTTTCAAGAAGTCAGTGAACGAAATAGCTGTTTCATGGCTGCATAAGATTCAACGGAAAAATACTATTTAGTCTATCTTGCTAGATTACGTATTCAATGAAATGCAGTGCAATCTGCCTTAATAGATCGAAGCGTACGAATGTTACAACTTGTCTGGAATGACAGTGCGATAAACGGGTTTTTAAAGCCCTGCAACCCACTTTCACGCATATGACAAAAATGGAAGACCGAGATGCTAAAAAGGTACACAACTGTCACCAGGATGACGTTTTGTATATCTGCCCTGCATTTTTATATGATTCAAACGTCGGGAGGCATGGGGACTTCAGCCTTCTCTTCTCTGTCCCCCTCACTTCACCTACTCTCCACCTGGATTTTCCAAACCTCTCCTTCTCCAGGAAAAATTGTTTTGTCGGCTTTTTCAACTCTCACAACCAAAACGTATATCAGGCAATCAAAATACAGTTTCCCATCAACCAAATATAATCGCCTTCATTTCGCATACAGTGAATAACATAGTGACTAGTTCCCACCTGAATCGCATTTATCAAATTAGTGCACCTCAAATGAGACAAGCCATACCTCTACATCTTCTCAGGGATTTCTTCACTTGTCCGTTGGTTTTCATACGGTGTTAAAACAGAATTCCACCCAAAATTTCAACGGGAATGTTGGCATCAGCAGATGCGAGCGGATTCATTACTATGAGGACAAAAATGGCAGTTGTTTGTGCTGTATAGCTGGAGTTATCCTCATGAACCTCATCGTTGTGTTTTACGGGCAGTTTTTACTCTCAACTAGTCCATAAATTATCAGTGGTTGAGACAAACGATTCTCTGAGCGCTAGCTCCCTGCAACCACTAAATGATCGCGACCGTCCACTTAGTTCAAAAGAGTCCCCAACAGGGTGACATCGTCTGCTCGATCTTGGATTAGAATGCTGAATCTTCCCATAACGTAGTTTTTTACAAGGTAGCTCGTAGTTGGTGAGAAAATGTTGTACAGAGTGTTGCTCCACCCCTGTAGCTACCGTTTTCATGCCTTTTTAGATACCCAGCTACCAAACACTAGCATGTTTCGTCTGCTTGCTTACCAACCGGAATTTTACAAGGTTCTGACAACTGCTCTCATTTGTACACGAATTTGGTTTTGACAGGAGGCTCAACTGTATCCAACTGAATCTCTTGTTTATGATGGTCCCCTTCAACTGAATGTGCCGCACCAGGTCGCCTCATGTTTGAGTTGGTACCATATTGGAGATATCGCAATACGTTTTTGCCTAAACGTAACACACTAATTGTAAGGTCGCTGAAACGGATCACCATAAACGAGATATTCAGCTGGATTCGGTTGAACCACCTGTCAAACCCAAACCGATGTGCAAATGACAGTATTTATCCAAACCTGTCCAATTTCGGTTCAGATAGAACCCGAGGTTGACAGAACCCCGGGGACTGTGTCTCTGTGGTGAGCTGCAGGAATGGCTAAACCGGCCATGATCAGCCGAAGAGATTTCGGCAACCCTATGTCTAGTCTGTTGCATTTTCATAGGGTAATGTTTTGGTCTCGCAGTCTGTTGTGAATTCTCAACTTTATCTCACTGTTTTGGGTGTGGAACTCCAAAACGACACCTCCACAGTTAATAAGTAAAGTTACCGTTGGGCCGAGTTGGTTCCGTTGGTAAGGATTTGAGCTTACCGGTTAGACCATTGATTAGAGTAACAATCGGGATAACTGGAAGCGGAGAATGTTGAAGTGCAAGTAGAGAGGGATATAGGTCGCTTCGCCATCACAGATGTCTCAAAGTAGTAAACGCTACTCAGACCTTGGAGATTCGTGCTTTCAGCTCATCTGCTCTATTACAATCGTAACTAATACAACTTCTAAGATATGTAAAACTCTCCAAAACTTCGAGTGCCTGTCTCTGGATTGTATTCAATGATTACATGTCCAGGAGGATGACCTCGCACTTTGTGGGTGCATAGCGAATGCCAAAGGACGAGGTAACTTTGGCCATTTCAACCAAAAACACTTGCGCCTTCTTCTCCTCTTCTAAGGCAAGATCGATGTCGTCTTGCATATTTCAGATCGACCAGGATTTCGACACGGTTATTTGAACATCAGGGTCTTGAAAACTTTTAAGTGTTTGAATGTCGGAATGCTGTGTTCCGTACCTAATTCCGAATGGCACAAACACAGAGGTGGTCAAACTTTGGACTGGCAAAAGAGTATGAGAGATTACGATAAGACTGAGTACTATGCATGCGACTGGTCTTTCAGGATGTGGTCCGAGTGATCCCCATTATGCCTGGTTAGAGAGACTGCAAGATATGGCCAATAATCGATGTCAGTGGCGTTCTTGTTGTCATTCTCCATCCACACTGCCTGAATGATTGTCCGGAGGTTTAGGCACCTAGGAATGATTGTGGTAGGCTGGCACTAAGTCCCTTCCCCGTCCACCTTTATTCTTTTCTTCACAATAAGGCTTTCAAATGAATCATGGTTGTACGGCAGTGGAGCATCGGTGTTGAACACTGATGTCATACTGTCGATGATGATGGTATACTAAAGATAGGGGATTTTATGGGGCGTTTATTACACAGTTTAACAGTTCAGAGGAGTTTCAAATGGTTCGTCACATTACAAACGGTAATACGAGAATATCGACTGCCTCCTTGAATTTGTGTGGGTCCGGCAAATTAATTCCTTTTTTGGTGTATCGAACTGAATAACAAACTAAGGATTAATGGAGTACAAACTACCAATAACGCTGAAAGAGTCATTAGCAGGCACTAACCTAGAGTAAACTTCAGACAAAAGCACTCTAAAAATTACATTACAAATTGAAATGACGCAACCTAAAGTAAAATGGGTATGAAAGAGATGACGAATCGGGGTGTGGTCACTGCGACTCGCCTCCCAGGATGGGGACCGCGTGATCCCCACTGCGCCTGGCTGGAGACACTGCAAGATATGGCTGCCAACCGATGTCAGTGGTGTTCTTGTTGTCAATTTCTATCCAGATCGCCTGAATGAGTGTCTAGAGGTGTAGGTACCTCGGAATGATTGTGGTAGGCTAGCATTAAGTCCCTTCTCCACCCACTTTTATTATTTTCTTCACAATGAAGCTTTCAAATGAATTACCGTTGTAGGGCAGCAAAGCATCAGTGTTGAGTACTGAAGTTATAATGTGGACGATGATGGTTTAGGGTATAAAGAAGGACGACTGAAATCTGACCTTTGTGGGGAATAAATTTACTCCATATTTGACCGAATATTGCAAGCAAATTCCGAACTAGGGTCCAGAATTGGCTTAAATGTTGCCTACCGAGCTCTGACTACCCGGTGGAGATTCCCACTTCAATCACTTGTTTGTTCCTTCAATTTGCCGCTGATTCTTTTCTTACAGTCATCCGCAAAACACTCCAGGAATTAATGTGTGTTATTTCTGATACCATCAGACAGAAGTCAGCGCTTTTTTATGGGCAGGTGCTAAGCAGTTCATTCAGCTGTGTAATTCTCGATAGAAGACTTTCTTATCGCAGACGTTGATCAACATGCGTGGGAAGTGCTTCCGTGATATTTTACTCTCCCTCACACTATCTCTCGTATATTTTGGCCACGTTCTCCGCCTTTTCATACGTTTAACAGCTGTCCCAAAGCTTATGCCTCAAATCATTCTCTACGTTTCACGTCCGGTCACGTGAAGTCACGTGGCTGCACTCCAGCTGTCTAATCGAAAATGTTTATCGGGCAGACAAGCAAACAAACCGTTGCACTATTTGGAACAGGTGTGATTGACAGATGGTGTTTCATTTTCCAACAGACATGAAAAGGAAACAAAATCATATAATCCATATTACTTGTAACTGACTACATCATGGCCTTTCAATGTTGGCAGAAACGCAAGAAGGCCATTATTACACCTGGTGTAACCTGGATGGACAGTAAAATGGTAACTAATTTTCGGTAGATTCTGGTCATTAGTCTGAAGGATAGTTTACTAGAAATCTTCAAAGTTTTTTTTACAAACGGGGAGCCAAGATCACTGGAAATAACAGCGTTCTACACGGTATTTTATCTTAGATATACAGAGTGAATTATAGTAAGGCCCGAGGAATATTTTTTAAACGATAGTATGGAGAGCATATTAAAGTTTGTTCTATGACCTGAAAACGCAGAATGGCCTTGAAATGAATCTTGAGATTTCGAAAACAACGGACTTGCAGGACGAGTATCAGTATTTTCAGATATTTTGCACTGACTCTCCAGTAACGAATAAGCAATAACATGGAAAGTGCATTTATAAAGGTTCTTCACAATAGGATGCACTATATAGTGGTTTATACACCGATAAGTAGAAGGTTAAAATGAGCGTTTGTTGCCTAGAACAATCCAAGCGACAGGGATATTTCAAGACGCGTAAGGCTTGTCCTAGTCCATCAACGACATTGGCTGGCCTCCCTTCTATCTTGCCAATCGATTTGGTGAATTATCTGAAAGATTAGGTGTCTCCAGTACCATGTGATTTTCAACTGAATGTAGTACCAAATCCGTCGTAGAATGCGCGCAGTTAGACCACAAGGTGATGTGACCTCCTGGTTACAAATGTTTAAACAGCCACTGACTCCTCTAACCGTCCTCTGACCGTTTTGATTGTCTGGCGATGTTCTATCCCTCTGCTGATTTTACGGTACAGTCGAGGCCTAGGCGCTCAAATAAAGGGGGGTTCGGTTTTGCTTGTTGAACCTAAAATGGGGGGAGGTCCAGTAAAGTTTAAGAATCAAAACAATCCTTCATCCAAGTTCACTCGCTTCAGTGATATGACTTCAGTGTTGATATCGTGATGGCTCAGTAGTTAAAGCGCGAACTTACTCACCTAAAGGTCCGTGGTTCGAACCCAACCTCTGCATCTCGACTGCTTCTGTCTAGACTTGGACAACCTGGCAGTACCCCAGCCGTCGTGCCTCCTTCGGGTGGCATGCAGCTAGGAACCAAAATGGGGCTGTGGTTGAACGATAACGATTTACCACATACATGTTTGGTGTGTAAAAACTAATAAAGTTTTTCCACAGTTATGAAATCGTGAATAAACATGCTCGAATCCGAAAGCATTGACGGGTTTTTTAATCATTCCCCAAAAATTGTAAAGAAGTGGGCAAAAACAATAGTCTACAAGTAAGTTTTCAAAAAAAGTGGGATAAACAGAAAAGGACTCAATAAAATCAACCCACAAAAGTACTACTTAACTCGTACAAAAAGGTGGTTTCCACGTTTCCTCACAATTCAGTAGTACTGGTCGATTATTGATTAGGCTAGTCCTTGTAGCTCGTGTTCACTCAGCCGTTGGTTATTGTCTTTCTAACTTACCCAATAATTAATAACTGGAAATATTTTGTTTAAATTACCCCGGTCACAGTAGTTCAGATAAGTGCAATAGTGACAAAAAGATCGATAACAAACTACTGCAATCATGGAACTTTCGACACTACTAAAAAACAACCGACACGAGGGCCTTTCCAAACTGCTCATCAGCACACCCAAAGTCCGTGTACGCCAGCATTGTCTCATCAATGTCTAATCAAGTCAGACCTCTGTGCACGGAAGAGATCGACCGAACATCTGCTCAAACCGAAATTGCCAGCAAACTTCAAGAAATAAGATACCCAGAGAGTTTGATTAGACGGCAATTAAGGAGAACATTGGCTTCGGTATCTAGACCCAGTGAAGAATGAACTGGCACAGCAGTCAATCCATACAACTCAGGAGCACGTGAGGTTATTCGAAGTCTGCTGAACGTGGCTAACATTCGAGTAGCGTTCTAGAAGGGAAGAACGTCATAAACGAGAGATTTATCTGGGTTCCAGGTGAGTCTCCCGTCTTAATCAAACTGGTATGCAAATGGGTGTATTTCGCTAACGTTACGCTTAGTTTTGGTGCAATTAAAGCAGTAAGGTTTACGTAGGACAACCAGCCAGAGAACTACACACCAGAATTGGCGAGCATAAGAGAAGGATAAACAAACCATCAAATAATGCGGACGAATACCAAGCGCTGATCAAAGACTCGGCGATGGTGGGACATGAGTTAGTCACAGGAAATAGAATAGATCTGGGGGATGGACTGCGATTCATACCACAGGGGTTGATGGCCGAGGCGGTGGAAATCACCAAGCACCACGGTGTGAATAGGATTGAGGGTGTGGAACTGGCGAGCGTATGGAGAGAGGTCTTGGTTAAGCCGAGTTGACAAGTGGTGGGGTGTGTTTGTCAATGCAAGCAGAATCCTTAGTGAAAAGAGGGTAGAAATCGGAACCCGAACAAAGTTCACAGAATCCCTCACCCTTACACAACTATCGTAGAACTAGCTCATCCACACCTGTCGGACAAAAAGTGCAAACGATTTTCACGTGAAGCGAACCGGAAGAACCAGGCCCTAAGCTGGACCCAAATTCATGTAGGTTGCCCATCCTACCGCCTTAAATCTCAACCAACCTCGTAACCTAGTCATTTGGCCTGACGAAGCTTTTGTGTCAAAAGCCAAACGCTGACCAGCTGTAAATCTACCGATCGTTTCCCAAACTTTTCCGGAAAGGATAAGCTGCAACTTCCTGCCATTCCTTCTGTGTCCCCAATGTCAGCCTATTGTAGATCATCCCGTCACAGTAATACTTCATTGAAGAAAGCAGATATGATCTGACGCTTAAGCAGGAAAATTACCAAAAATCTTCTTAGCTTGGTCAGCTGAGCGGTATCTACATCCAACTTCATTTCAGATTTCCGTAGCACGTCGTCTCAAGACATTTAAACTTGTCACAGAAAAAAAAGACGGGCATTTGTTGGACTGTACAACCTTTAGCAGATCTACTGGTCTACTCACTTACAGTTTGAATGTTAGCCAGCTGAGTCACACTGGCAGTCGCAGATAAAAGTACGAATTGATAAAGTGCATCATCTTACGCCAAGAAATCACCTGATCAAGTGTGTGCGCAAGAATCGTGCTTACCAGGAGTGCCAGTTCAAGAAGTAGGTCACGTTATGAAAATTCTTCGACAGCCCACGACCGGTTTCGCCCTTCTTGGGGCTCATCAGGTAGGCGCAGTCCCCGAGTTTCCGTCAACCTTATGTTCTGCTTGAACCCAAATTGCACGAAATTAGCGAAATACACTCATTTGCATACTAATTTGGTTGTGACAAGAGACGCACCTGGAACCCAGCTGAATCTCCTGTTTATGGTGTTTTTAAGCAACTGAATGTGCTGCACCAGGCCGCGTCATGTTCCAGTTGCTACGATATTCGAGATATCGCCATGCATGTATATTCGCTATACACTACTCATAAGGTTGCTGAAAATTCTTCGACAGCCCACGACCGGTTTCGCCCTTCTTGAGGCCTGGAAACATCAAAAACGAGAGATTCAGCTGGGTTCCAGGTGGGTCTCCCGCAGAAACCAAATTTGTTTGCAAATGAGTGTATTTCGCTAGGTCACGTTCTGTTTGATTAAAATGCATTCCTTACCGAGGGGTGCATTTCAACAAATGTCGGTGGCAGCGCGATAGACGATTGGGCACCAGCGGGACAAATTGGCCTCAGGAATCTAAAACGCTGTCATATCCGAAAACCAAACAACCAGTGATCAAAAGTGTTCCCCCAGACGGCGTTTCAGTTGTTCCAGGCCTATAAAATATAAAACCCATGTGGTTTCACCTAAACCAATCTTTGCTACAAAGCTCGGAATTGCCGGAAGCCTAATCGGCAAGGAAGTTCTGATAAATTCACTAAGGATGTTATCACCCAACAAAAGTTCGTGCTTATCGTGCACCAACAAACGCTAAAGTGCAAATGGATCCCAATGGAGCAGTTACGCGTTTAATGCTCTGGTGTTGACTGGCTTCTCAAGTGATGACTTCAGAGTTCACTAACATAAGTGTCTACTGATGGTTTACGAGTAGCACTACGGTGATTCGATGTATGAACTGGAACCGACCTCCTTTGAGAAGCCAACAACCACTGTAGATAGGTGACATTCTTAAGGAAAGTCTCCAGTGATAACCACTGAGTGTCAAAGGGGGTTCATGCCTACAACTTACAGCTGTGTTGTAATCCCCCCTTTTAGTAAAGCATGTGTCATCAAGGTCATGTTGAACCGTTTTAGAGGTTCGATGTGCATGAAATGCGGGGTTAACATTTGTCTATTTGTATGAGGATTCATGATGTCCCTAGGAACTTGCAGAAGCACGTATGAAACGCAATTGAAGCACTTCGAATGGTCCTAAGCGCCTCCACAAAAATAGTGCCTTTCCTGACGTCTCGGATCAGTCTAACCAGAGGCAGAAGAACACATTACATCTCATTCCCCGCTGCACCATTTAATGCGTGAACTTGTCCAAAACAGAGTGTTGAGTTTAGTTTGATGGTACATTTGATGATTCGGTGTGCTATCTATGAATGACCACAACTCAATACTCCGATCTTATCCGAGTAAGCATGTAATTACGTTTTCTGTTCCTGGGAGACATGTTTTGAGAACTGTTATTTAGAACTAATATAATATCATTGCCTATTGTAGCTTGAGTATAATTTCGAGAACTGAAGAGCACCTATGCATTGATAAGGAGTCAAATGGAAAATGAACAAGGGTGCAGTTCATGCTACTCATAAGTAGAGCTTTTCCACCTGTGATCTTGGCTGCTAAATGCTAAACTGTACTGATTACCATCAGATCGAATGAGATTCAGTAACACATTAACCTAAACTTCCCACTCTATGTGGGAATAATCCAAACCCTATTTCCGGCTCATCGATGGCATGGAAATATTGATAACTTCTAGCATTCTAATCAGAGGGGGAGAAGGTCAGTGGAGGTGCTGCCGAGATAGCAGAGGTCTGCACAGTAATCCACAAACTCTAGTCTTGAGTCACGGACAAGTGTTGGAGACTCAACCTGCGCAGGTCGACGCATACCAGGGAAATTTGATTTGATGCACCCATCGGAGCGGGAACGAATTGTTCTTCAAAGACACGTACCTCAATAACTCCAGAAATCAGGTGGTTGAGTATCACTTGTGCCAGAAGCCTTCCAGCACAGCTCCGCATGATGCCTCAGCGACTCTGTACAGCTTAGCAATGTAAGCCGGAAAACTAAGTACATAAAAGGTGATGTTCACAGTTTACTTTGAACGACTCTCTTTGAAAAGACCGTATGACTCCCTAGTGAAGTGTGCTTCTCCTAAATGTTACCACTTCCCGTATTCAATGAGCGTTTTGAGTTTGTGAAAGAGAAGACTTACGGTAAATGCACAAAGATAAGGGCGAAAAGTTCTGCTACTTTGTATAGGGTGACCGAATTCGTTAGTGCGTATAAAATTATACAGCTTAACAGAAAATTACGGAGACCTTGCGTGCATATTGCGAGCATCCAGACAGTCGGCTACGAAACAAAATTTAGACGCGGGGTTCACTAAATAAAATTAGCCCAGACGAAAAGCCACTAGGGTAAAAGACTGAGCAGAGGCCTTTGGGCCTTTTCACCCAAAGGACAACCAGTTTTCAAACAGTCAAAAACTGATTGCTTTCAGCGAAATACACTTTTTGCTTAAAAACACCATAAACGAGAGATTCAGCTGGGTTCCAGGTGAGTCTTCCGTCAAACACAAATTGGTACGCAACTGAGTGCATTTTGCTAATTTCGTGCAAGTTGGTTTCAAGTAGAACATAAGGTTGACGGAAACTCGAGGACTGTGCCTTCCTGATGAGCCCCAAGAAGGTCGAAACCGATTGTGGGCTGTCGAAGTGAGTAGTGATTGCTTTCAGGTTCGCGCAGACTAACCGGCTTTCCAACCTTCAGAAACGATACAAAAATAACCACTCAAAAATTACCGTTTATGTTATCTTCTTGTCCAGAACTGGACTTCATCGCATTTATAGAAGTAAGTCCCAGTGTGACGTCAGCACGGATGTTTCAACTTCAGAGTTGCGGACAGTCCGTCTGTTTTTTGATTTGCCGTTCTTACTCAGAATTAAAGGTTTTCTTCCACCAGAGTCGCCCAGTAACTAACACTCTACCTTGCGTTCACTTAACCTGAGCTGGAATTCCAAAATGGGCGACTTCATTTCAAATGTTTTTTGATCGAAAAGACGTGTAAAGATATTACTTCATCTCATGGTCATTCGTCATAATCATTTGCAAAAAGTATCCTTCGTGACTTGCTGCACTGACACAAGACAGGTTTGTTTCTACTTGAAAATTCCCATAGCTTCAACAGGAACTCAGTGGCGAACATTTGCTTTCGAAATCTCGTCGTCAGGTAAGTACACATCTAACGGTTAAAAAGGGGATAAATAATAGAGTAAACAGCTAAGATTGGTTACTAAAGTAGAAAACGCGGGAACACCGATGAGGATTGGTTGTCAGCGAAAAACAGTTTTCATTCAACTGGATGTTGTGAGGTGGTCTAAAGAACAGCTGAGCAACTGGGTTGATCGATTCGTGTCACGTAACGAAGACAGACTTAGAGCTCGTACGAATCGTTTTCGACCAGTTGGTACCTGATTTCGCAATCGTATTGCGACTTCTTGGGCCGTGGTCGGCGACGCCGTTGGATCGATACTAGCAGTCCAGTATGTGTTCGTTAGATGATGGGAGTGACTCGTGAGCGATATGACGCGGTCGAACATTTGGCTGAAATATCTAGTCTAATGATGTTCCGGTATTTAGTTTTGTTCGATGCATCTTGATTAACGAATAAAACAGGAGGTTGACTGAATTTTTTTCGGCCAGACGTGGTTGAATGAACTGTTTTGCACATTTCGCACCCTCGACAGTGAAAGTCAATCATCTAGATGGTATCGTGTGATGACAATAGCTCATTACGCCCCATACTAATCCCCCGGAATGCGTACTTCTCACACCAGTGAGTCAAAAGTTCAGTTGGACATTTGGCCTCAGTTATGTGATAATCATTCCACTCTTGAAACGGTCTCATATACTGCAGGTTATTTGTATCGTAAAGTCCATCCGTTTTTAAATCAGCATTGATATCAAGTCGTGTATTATTGGTTTTAACAACAAAAACGCAAGACGAATCTCTACATTGATCACAAATAAACACCGGGGACATGGAAAATCTATCATTTCTCCCCAAAGTAGCCACCGGAACCGAAAGAAAGTAAGTTAACGATTAGGTCAAATTCGGAAGGTCAAACTCCGTAGGTTGGTAATGGAAGTTGCGCATACCTCGAGTTCACTTAGTTCAGCGATAATTTAAACCGACAATTGAGTTAGGTTGCCAGGGTTACATATAGTCACTAGTCATTTAAAAATGCAGCTGTCTAGAAAAGGGGAATAGAGATTATCCCAAGTGTGAGCTCCGTTAGTCTGAGTTTTGTGTTCAGGTCAGGTCAGGTCAGGTCAGGTCAGGTCAGGTCAGGTCAGGTCAGGTCAGGTCAGGTCAGGTCAGGTCAGGTCAGGTCAGGTCAGGTCAGGTCAGGTCAGGTCAGGTCAGGTCAGGTCAGGTCAGGTCAGGTCAGGTCAGGTCAGGTCAGGTCAGGTCAGGTCAGGTCAGGTCAGGTCAGGTCAGGTCAGGTCAGGTCAGGTCAGGTCAGGTCAGGTCAGGTCAGGTCAGGTCAGGTCAGGTCAGGTCAGGTCAGGTCAGGTCAGGTCAGGTCAGGTCAGGTCAGGTCAGGTCAGGTCAGGTCAGGTCAGGTCAGGTCAGGTCAGGTCAGGTCAGGTCAGGTCAGGTCAGGTCAGGTCAGGTCAGGTCAGGTCAGGTCAGGTCAGGTCAGGTCAGGTCAGGTCAGGTCAGGTCAGGTCAGGTCAGGTCAGGTCAGGTCAGGTCAGGTCAGGTCAGGTCAGGTCAGGTCAGGTCAGGTCAGGTCAGGTCAGGTCAGGTCAGGTCAGGTCAGGTCAGGTCAGGTCAGGTCAGGTCAGGTCAGGTCAGGTCAGGTCAGGTCAGGTCAGGTCAGGTCAGGTCAGGTCAGGTCAGGTCAGGTCAGGTCAGGTCAGGTCAGGTCAGGTCAGGTCAGGTCAGGTCAGGTCAGGTCAGGTCAGGTCAGGTCAGGTCAGGTCAGGTCAGGTCAGGTCAGGTCAGGTCAGGTCAGGTCAGGTCAGGTCAGGTCAGGTCAGGTCAGGTCAGGTCAGGTCAGGTCAGGTCAGGTCAGGTCAGGTCAGGTCAGGTCAGGTCAGGTCAGGTCAGGTCAGGTCAGGTCAGGTCAGGTCAGGTCAGGTCAGGTCAGGTCAGGTCAGGTCAGGTCAGGTCAGGTCAGGTCAGGTCAGGTCAGGTCAGGTCAGGTCAGGTCAGGTCAGGTCAGGTCAGGTCAGGTCAGGTCAGGTCAGGTCAGGTCAGGTCAGGTCAGGTCAGGTCAGGTCAGGTCAGGTCAGGTCAGGTCAGGTCAGGTCAGGTCAGGTCAGGTCAGGTCAGGTCAGGTCAGGTCAGGTCAGGTCAGGTCAGGTCAGGTCAGGTCAGGTCAGGTCAGGTCAGGTCAGGTCAGGTCAGGTCAGGTCAGGTCAGGTCAGGTCAGGTCAGGTCAGGTCAGGTCAGGTCAGGTCAGGTCAGGTCAGGTCAGGTCAGGTCAGGTCAGGTCAGGTCAGGTCAGGTCAGGTCAGGTCAGGTCAGGTCAGGTCAGGTCAGGTCAGGTCAGGTCAGGTCAGGTCAGGTCAGGTCAGGTCAGGTCAGGTCAGGTCAGGTCAGGTCAGGTCAGGTCAGGTCAGGTCAGGTCAGGTCAGGTCAGGTCAGGTCAGGTCAGGTCAGGTCAGGTCAGGTCAGGTCAGGTCAGGTCAGGTCAGGTCAGGTCAGGTCAGGTCAGGTCAGGTCAGGTCAGGTCAGGTCAGGTCAGGTCAGGTCAGGTCAGGTCAGGTCAGGTCAGGTCAGGTCAGGTCAGGTCAGGTCAGGTCAGGTCAGGTCAGGTCAGGTCAGGTCAGGTCAGGTCAGGTCAGGTCAGGTCAGGTCAGGTCAGGTCAGGTCAGGTCAGGTCAGGTCAGGTCAGGTCAGGTCAGGTCAGGTCAGGTCAGGTCAGGTCAGGTCAGGTCAGGTCAGGTCAGGTCAGGTCAGGTCAGGTCAGGTCAGGTCAGGTCAGGTCAGGTCAGGTCAGGTCAGGTCAGGTCAGGTCAGGTCAGGTCAGGTCAGGTCAGGTCAGGTCAGGTCAGGTCAGGTCAGGTCAGGTCAGGTCAGGTCAGGTCAGGTCAGGTCAGGTCAGGTCAGGTCAGGTCAGGTCAGGTCAGGTCAGGTCAGGTCAGGTCAGGTCAGGTCAGGTCAGGTCAGGTCAGGTCAGGTCAGGTCAGGTCAGGTCAGGTCAGGTCAGGTCAGGTCAGGTCAGGTCAGGTCAGGTCAGGTCAGGTCAGGTCAGGTCAGGTCAGGTCAGGTCAGGTCAGGTCAGGTCAGGTCAGGTCAGGTCAGGTCAGGTCAGGTCAGGTCAGGTCAGGTCAGGTCAGGTCAGGTCAGGTCAGGTCAGGTCAGGTCAGGTCAGGTCAGGTCAGGTCAGGTCAGGTCAGGTCAGGTCAGGTCAGGTCAGGTCAGGTCAGGTCAGGTCAGGTCAGGTCAGGTCAGGTCAGGTCAGGTCAGGTCAGGTCAGGTCAGGTCAGGTCAGGTCAGGTCAGGTCAGGTCAGGTCAGGTCAGGTCAGGTCAGGTCAGGTCAGGTCAGGTCAGGTCAGGTCAGGTCAGGTCAGGTCAGGTCAGGTCAGGTCAGGTCAGGTCAGGTCAGGTCAGGTCAGGTCAGGTCAGGTCAGGTCAGGTCAGGTCAGGTCAGGTCAGGTCAGGTCAGGTCAGGTCAGGTCAGGTCAGGTCAGGTCAGGTCAGGTCAGGTCAGGTCAGGTCAGGTCAGGTCAGGTCAGGTCAGGTCAGGTCAGGTCAGGTCAGGTCAGGTCAGGTCAGGTCAGGTCAGGTCAGGTCAGGTCAGGTCAGGTCAGGTCAGGTCAGGTCAGGTCAGGTCAGGTCAGGTCAGGTCAGGTCAGGTCAGGTCAGGTCAGGTCAGGTCAGGTCAGGTCAGGTCAGGTCAGGTCAGGTCAGGTCAGGTCAGGTCAGTGGTTAGAACAAACTTACGAGTATATGGTGTAGGAAGTTCGGTTATCTCTTGGTTTGGTAGTAGGCGGTCTAAGAACCTTAGGACACACTGGTTTACTCACAGCACGCTGACGAGTGCAATAGATGATTTCACTGTGGAGGCTCTGGCCTCTGTGTGGGTAACAGTTCTCAGAGAAACAAATGGGTGAAATGTTTGCCTGCATGGTTGCGTTGAATGTGTGGAGTCTGGATCTGGCGTCCCAGACGCAGTGAAAACGGGTCGAGTTCACTGTTGTCATTTCCACAGAGTTCCACAGATGCTGAACCACTGACGATCCTTTGAGTCATTACTTGATAAGAATAAACGAAATGGCTGAAATACTTAACTGTACAATAAAGGAATCACTAGGATTTCAACCGCGAATTCGGGAAGCAGGATTGCCAGAATGGCTTTCCAATAGCAGGACAACGAAACGTCTTACAAAACAGGTGATTCCATTTGAATTGTTCTACGGTCGGGAACCCAGAAGGTTACTAGATGCATGTCTACGATGTAAGCAAACAGTGAACCTATCACGCAAAGACCACAATTTCTCGATGCAGACACAGTGATCTGAACGAGGCGTGCATGAATCAGAGCACAGTATGACGTCGAACCTCAAAGAAATGTCGACCTGAGACAAACAATCTAAGGGATCTCAGCTGTTCAGACACCTCGGGTCCACTGGATGAGAAATTAAAGAGGAGATTGGATGGTTTGTTCGAGATAATCAGGGGCCTCCAGGCCGCCTGGTCAACGACGGCATTCTAGCCGGGCTGAATGATAGGTGTAAACAAGTTGGATGAATGGCGAACATAAAGAATAGAACGGTGATTCTCGGCCTCAGAAGAAAGCCAGGTTTACCAACCGTTTCAGGAAAAATGCCAAACACGCTACGGGGAAACTTTAACTTAGAAAATAGACTAAGTCCTGAGAATTAGTACAACAAAGAGATGCCAAATGGCTCGCAGCCACTTGTGATGACCAACGAATAGTAATCTACTTCCAGGTAGGCTAAGAAAGAAGATGGCAGAATTTCACGAACTGGAATACCAACTGGAATTCATACCACTTCCCTGCACAGAGCGTCGGTTAAGTGGCGCGGCGAATATGTGGTCGCGGATTGCGTCCGGCTCCCTAACCAGCGGCAATATGGATGGTCGTATCTAAATGCCAGAATGCGTACGTAAATAAACGTTTTTCCCCAGTTAACTGCCTTCTTGCTATAATTCCCCTGCTCTGGGAGGAGGTTTTCCGGCAAGGAGTTCTGCCTCTTGCAGTCGGTTGCCGAGGCAACATTCCCACGCCTACTCTGCACCTTTAAAAGGAAATTTTTAAGGACAATGGCCTTCGTGATTGATTGGCATTTACCTATTGTTTATTGTGTTATGGAGTTGATAACCCAAGCATACATGCCATCAGAGTCCTTCACACTAGCTTGCTCAACTTGACGATACAGCATTTCGTTTTTAGGTCACGAGGAGATTTTGAAGCTTTGAGTGAGGTTACATCATTTAGGCGGAATCGATCTATGCTGAAGAACCGAGCAGCCCTGAGTGGATGTTCAATTCTTGTTGGGAATCATCAACAGTGCGCATCTGTCAAACATATGGGAGGTTTGAACCAAAGCCTTTCGATGTGTAACTGAGAGAAATAGAATCCGACAACGGGTGGCTGATCGCTGCTATTTGCACGACTTGCATCACGTGATGGCTTCTACTGGATTGACATTCGACACAAATTAGCACGCGGTTAGGTGCTGAGGCTGAATAATGGGATAAAGCGGCACGAAGCAAATCAATGTTTATCGGGTTCTCAGAGCAATGCCACATCAGAATGGGTACATTTGACCCCAGTTTCCTTCCTGTGTAAATTTATTCTTAAATATAGAGTATGAATGACTCTCAGGTAGATGGATACTTTTCAAACACCCAAATGCAAAAACTGTTGTGATGTGGCGATTTGCACATCTACTAGAGAAGAGAAGCCCTTTGTATCATGTACACTGGCTCCATCACCTACGGCGCGTTGGTGAATCGATCACCGAAAGTATAGAACCGGCTGTTTCCTCCTGGTGCCTAGGTTATTGCGCGAAAGACACTGTTCAAAGTTTTCGGTGGACTGACAAATCAGTTTTCAAGAATCACTGAGCATCAGTAGTCCAAGATGGACTTACATTTCACTGCAATTTTCAGGAAGATTACATGGCCAACTTAAAACATGTTTTGCAAACAAACGGGATATCTGAGGAGGCCCAGCAGCATGTTCGACAGGCCGTTGTACCCATGATCACAACAAATGGAAAGACCTGGACAATCTGGAGGCAAAAACAGGACGCACTCAGGAATCTTCAAAAAAAAAACGAATCCACCATAAAACAGTCAGCACCTAAAGGACGAATTTCAGTGGCCTTGGATAAACCAGACTACATCGAGAAGGGCAAACAACCGCTGAATGACACTTGCACATATCGACCAATCGACCAATACCCCACTTCGAAACTGGTCATTCGAATCAAAGCCACGCTCGGAAAACTACAAGCGACATACAAGGTAAGCAGTTAATAACAATGGAGAATGAAAGCCGATGACAGAAACATTGCAAAATTCCACGGACTGCTGAAAGTACACAAAGAGGGAGCTCCATTTAGACCTATTGTTGCACTACCGGGAACCCCGACATACAAGTTGGCAAAAGCCCTATGGAGGAGACTGAAGAATCTGAGTACCGGGTCAGAACGCTCAGTAAACAACGCTGAACAGTTCCTGAACGAACTCCGCAACGTCAAGATGGGGGATGATGAAATTATGCGCCACCACTCTATTCACATCAATCGACCACAACCTTACCAGGTAGACCGTGATAGAACTAGTTCAGAATAATCCGAAAACACCAGGAACAATGAAACCAGAAAGTATTTGCAAGCTTTCAGAACACACTGTGGAGACAAACGAACGAAAGTGAAGGTGGGCGACCGGAGAGGTGAAGTCTCAAGGCTGTCCGGACACCCACCGATAAGATCAGTCAACCAACCGGCCACTAAGAATGCTCATCCAGATGATCAGTGATCAATCAAGGTCGACCTGGGTGAGTGGATCCGATATCAATCAACGTACTTCCAACTTCAACGGACTTCCACTCAGAACGCACCGGTGGTGTCACATCGACTAGTGATGAACGGTTTGCAACCAAATTGCTCAGCTCAGCGAACAAACCAGCGGTCATCACTACAAACTGAGCAGTCAATGTTCTCTTCAATTACAAACTGTCAGGAATATCGGAACGTTGTGTACATGCGCATAAATACACGAACTAGTAAACGTGAAGCTAAACGGCCTGCCGAATAAAACGAATTCAGGGTGTCTTTGAGGTCAACTGTGAACCGTTCAACGGTAATGTAGTATGCTCCATTAACATGCAAACCAAAATGGATTGTCCAGCGTTTGTTTTACATTAACAGGGCTTCAGCTGGCCGATCAAACAGTTAAGTGTCTCCCGCCGAACAGGTAGTCTTTTAGGATGCTCCGACGACGCAGGGTTGCGCAGTCATCCAGAATATACAAACACCCTCTGTTTGATTGCAACATCTAAACATTGCCCGATATTAAGCCGCTTTAAGAGGCGAGAACGCAAACCGGTAGGGGATTGAATGTACCTGTGAAAACATGCAGAAACAAAGGACATTTATTCGGCCGGGCTGATAAGAAGAACACGTGATCAATAAGACTACATCCTTTTCGGAAAAGTTTGGTAACAATCGGTAGGTTTATTGCTGGGCAACGTTTCGCTTTTGACAAAAGCTTCGTCAGGCCAAGTGACTAGGTTATGAGGTTGGTCGAGATTTAAGGCGGAAGGAGAACCAATCATCTAAGTCAAGCTTAATCTCTGTTGGGTGTCGGCCGAAGGATTTTGTGTGTTAGGGTGGGTGACCAAGTGTTGGACCGATGGGGGAACCTAATTGGATTTGGGTCCAGCCTAGGGTGTAGTTCTTCTGGTTCGGTTCACTTAATGATCCCTCTTGAACTTCGTTTGCACTTTCTGTCCGTCTGTGTGGATGGGCTAGTGCTACGATAGTTGTGTAAGAGGGATTCTGTGAACTTTGGTCGGGTTGGGATTTCCACCCCCTGTTTTTGCTAATGATTCTAAGTGAATTGACAACCACACAGTCACGTGTCAACTCGGCTTATCTAAGACCGCTTTCCATACGCTCGCCAGTTCCACACCCTCGATTCTGTTCACGCTATGATGCTTGGTGATTTCCACCGCTTCGGCTATCAGCCGCTGTGGTGTGAATCGCAGTCCCCGTCTTAAAACTTCCACATTATCCAAATCTATACTATGTCCCGTGTCTAAGGCATGTACCGCCATCGCTGAGTCTTTGACCAGCGTTTGGTATTCTTCCGCATTCCTTGGTGGTTTGTTTAAAGCGTTTTTCACCTGGTTGAAGACTACATCCTGATTGATTCGTCTGAGATATGGAATGCAGATCCATGTCAGGACACGTGACCGTGTGGGTGTGCGTATGCACACAATTGATCACCTTTCGGTCTGTCTACTCCCCAAGCAACGACGGAAGCTCGGCGACCAACACATCCAACAGACAGTGCAGCAACGTTCAAAATTATTTGCTCAGCCTGGCCTGGCACTCAGGTCAAGGAAAATCAGCACTTTTCAATCGCTACAAACAATTCTACTTAGCTGTAATGACATTCATAGAAATGCACCGAAATCGTTCTTTCGTAACCTCGCAACTGTTGCTCGCTCGTCTTCAGGCGATCAATGAAAGTTCAGCTGCTTGGTTAGAGGAAATAGTTTAACGCGACTTTTTCCTATTTCAGTGAACTTTTCAATAGCCACTGTACTTAAATAATGAAGTATTTTGTAATGCCCAGTTGGTGTGGGTAGGCAAACGCAACTTCCACGTGGTTCGCTTGTTAAATCCTTTAAATGGGCTCCAGTGTACTCTCCGAAAGTTGAATCGCGTGGAGGTAGAAATTGTCCACAAATTAAAACGGCAAAAGGGGAGTCAGCTGTGTACCAGGTGCGAGCCGCTACCAGCATCCCACCTGTTCACTCAAGGTGACGGGTGGCAACATTAAGTGCTCCATCGTCTCGATACATCCTATCTTTGACAGCGAGCTTACACAGAGGGGAAAGTTGATTGGAATTTACCCACTCTGATGTGATTTTGTGTACAAGCCTGTATTCGCCCTGTTCATTTCGTCAATACACCGAGAATTGTTGGTGCATACCACCAGTCGGTTTACATCTCCGAAAATAAGGGAAGAGTCTTTGTTGAGGGATTTTTGTTCACCGAATGTCGTAAACAAATGGAGTTAGTCTAATTCTGTTATCTTGTACGCTCAATTTTCATGTTTTGGGTCATCGGATGCTATACATGCTGACTGTACAGTTCCCGGGGCAGGGGACTGAAGTAATCCTCGGGTCAGAACAATACAAGATGAACAATCATCACACAGAACGGACGTAATGCACTACTCATAAGGTTGCTGAAAAGTCTTCGACAGCCCACGACCGGTTTCACCCTTCTTGGGACTCATCAGGTAGGCGCAGTCCCCGAGTTTCCTTCAACCTTATGTTCTACTTGAAACAAAATTGCACGAAGTTAGCGAAGTACACTCATTTGCAAACAAATTTGCTTTTTCGAGAGGCTCACCTGGAACCCAGCTGAATCTCTCGTTTATGAGGTATCTATGCAACTGAATGTGCTGCACCAGGTCGCCTCATGTTTCAGCTGATACGATATTCGAGATATTTTTCAGCAACCTTATGAGTAGTGTATTACGTCTATACATGTATCGCGATATCTTGAATACCAAGTGAAACATGAGGCGTCCTGGTGCAGTACATTCAGTTGCTTGGACACATCATAAACGGGAGATTCAGCTGGGTTCCAGGTGCGTTTCCCGCAGTAACAAATTGGTATGCAAATGAGTGTATTTCGCTAACCATGCAGAACACTTTGGCATATCCAATTAGGTAGGTTGCCGTTTCAGCAGGGCATCTCTGAACAAAATGCAAGCTTCGGAGACAAGCTCTATCACTATCGCCATGCTCGTGCAAATCGAACAACTGGATACGATGAACAACGATCAAGACCGCATCCAAATGCTTCGGCAATCCAAACCGACATACACCTGCGAACAACCTACAGTTGAAAAACTGAAATGAAATGAAATGATATCAAGCCTGGTGCACCTGAACCCTCTTCGCACCACAAATTTTCTTTAGTCTGGTCGCCACCCTGCCGTTACCACCCATAAGAGCATCATGGAATGCCGGAGCCTCAAATTAGAACCATTTTTATCCAGTCTTGTGCAAACACTTAAGTTCAACCATTCAACAGCGATTGCTCACACAATTCAAAGTAAGCGCAAACTACTCATCGTCCAGTCCATGATTCAAGACCCACTTACATTCGCGCTCTCACTGAACCACTGCATCCGTAGGCACAGGCGTGGATGGACTTACCAACTGCACTTTGTCACAGAGATTGGCCTCTTAGTAAGTTCGTTTCTTCAAGTCCGCCCGGGCCCTTCATCCGACCGACAAGCCCATCAAATTAAATCCCTCGACGACCTCCCCCATGGTTAAGCTGACTTCACTCGGACCGAACACCTACGTGAGCAGTGTGGCTGTGCCGTGGGAGTCGGAGGCGGGGTAAAGGTGGTGTTCTATTGTCGTCTCGTGTGCACATCCGAGATGAAGAGTACACTGGAGTCGACTGGCTGACTCACTGTGCCGGGAAATCACCGCAGCTAGCTTCACTGCGCCGACTACGTGTTGCTCAATCTCGACAGCACTAAAGGGTACACTTTGGGTTCGTTAGATGTTATGCTGTGGCATGACCTCAGCTATGCGGCACGGCACAAGCACTTTTAATGGTCTTCGTTGGAACGATTGGTCTCAGGCTTCAAGACCCTCAGTTTGAATAACAAGCTGCATGGTATGACAAGGACGCTGAATGTTTCCAGCTGTATGTTCGAACCGCCCTGGAGACGTGAAACCGACCGGAATGTCTGCACCAGTGTTGAGCGACGAATAGCGAATAGTGAGGACAGTCGAAAATAGTTATCATGAGACCAAATACATAGTGGTTGTTACCACAACAATATGGGGTATTCGATCTTTATTCCGTGGAAGATGTTCACCAGGTCGTGGCTGAGACATAGCGTTGTTGTTGGCTCTCTGAGGGCGTTTACGGTCCATGAATTTCGAATTATCCATCCTTGATCTAGCACTCTGCGAACGCCCACTCGCGTGCTTTACTCAGCAGCATTTCCTCACAACGTTGACACAGCCTAAAGAAATATAGTTCATCTAGCCAGGTTGCTGAGGCACATGTAAGAATTCTCAACAGAACATGGTACAGAAACAAATCGTACAGATTTCTTGGTAGTGTGAGGAGTATTGGCAATTGTACTCGAGATTTCGTTATGTACTTCAATCCCGTCTATGCCTAAACCTACAGCTGTTGCTGGCTCATTGGTTAAAGCGCGAATTTACTTACCGCAAGGTTTGTGGTTCGAACCCGACTCTTGACTTCCCTTGTCTAGGCTTGGGCAACCTGGCAGTAACCCCAGCCCTCATGCTTTCATCGGGTGGTACGCAGCCAGGCACCGAAAGGGCGCTACAGCGGAACGACTCGATTTTTTGCACCCTTATTGAGAGGCATCAGTAGTGTGCATCTCACGAAGCTCCAGTAGGGGGTTTCGAACTCGCGGCCTTCCGAACGGTGACTGAACACTTAACCGTTCAGCAACGAGCATTGTGATCAACTCGCACACAACTCGTGCAGTACATCCCTTATTCCAATGGTTACGCACTAGGAGCGCATTTGGACGTTACTTTCATAAACTGGTGAATGCTACTAACGAAAACTTGCACAAATATGGTGCAGCGCCATTGTCGCAAATTTAAAGATAGGTGCTTTATTATATTTTATTACAACTAATATCATTTTCATTTTTCACTATTCCTTGTGTCTGATTTCCATGAGGCCCACACCACAGTCCGTTTTCGGAGAATGTGTGCAAACCGTTCGAACTGTGAACTTTTGGTTTGCTGACGTGTAATTACTTATCCGTCTTATTCGCAATAATGGACAGAAGGGAACAAGCTGTCCGAAAACTGCTCCAAGTTACGCAAAGGCCAAATGGCAGGGTTATTGCTTTGTCCAAGAGAGCTAACCTGAAACAGCGGCATATGTCCTTAGACAAAATGGAATAATATACATTTAGGGAGCAGCTCTGCGAGTGACGATGGTAAGCAATATTCACCACTCATTCCAATTATCTAAGCATTTACTATACAGAAAAGTATGGTGTGGAACAGTATAGTATACTGTAATCCATTACAATGCAGCACAGTACAGTTCAGTGCAGTATAGTCTGGTATATTGTAGTGTAGTGTAGTATAGTATAGTATAGTATAGCACAGTATGATATAGTATAGTATAGTATAGTATAGTATAGTATAGTATAGTATAGTATAGTATAGTATAGTATAGCATAGTATAGTATAGTATAGTATAGTATAGTATAGTATAGTATAGTATAGTATAGTATAGTATAGTATAGTATAGTATAGTGTAGTGTAGTGTAGTATAGTATAGTATAGTATAGTATAGTATAGTATAGTATAGTATAGTATAGTGTAGTGTAGTATAGTATAATGCGGCATATCACAGTGCAGTGTATTAGACCGCAATATAATCCATTATAGTATGATTTATTTTAATATGGTGTGGTGTAGTATGATGTAGTATGGTACAGTTTAGTATAGTGAGAAGCTTTGTTATCTTTATAATGTTTTGTTGCACCTTTCCTAAAATCCCAAAGTCTTTCGACGCAAATTTGAAAACGACTAGAGACGTATGTGCGGCGCTTCAGTTATCACGCCTGGGAATGAACCCCGGTTATTCTCACTTGAGCGTACTTGTATTTACTTCGGTATATTTGGGGCTCCCTATAAATTCGCATTCATAATTTATATCTGTACAGTTTTAAGAAATGACGAGATGTCCAGGACATCATCGGACAGAGTCCTACTGAAAGCAGAACTCGGACCAGGGGCGTACCATTTGGTGGGAACTATCCGAGATGCTCTCGCTAAAACTGAGATGGGCTGTCCAAACGAGAGTGCATTGACAATGCGTTATTAAAATATTGGCCTGGTAATCAAAAAGTAGGGTGAGGTGATATCCAAACTTAGATTTCTCTTAGATTCCAGGTTAACCCGCTTAATGAGTTAAACATATTTGCTGGTAAACACAGTAGGACATTGACTGTCGCGCTACGTGCCTCATTAACTATAAACATAGACCACTTCTGTGAAAAATGCTGGTGTCTTTGTCCGTCACAGGTGCTCATGTTGTCACAAACTGACAACCAGGTCACGGAGACTCTGATCCTGGCATGACCTCACAATCTTGAAGACACCAAGAGAACTTTGTGCTATTAGAGAGGTAATCATTGTATGGAGGGAAAGAGGGGTCCCCCCGTACGGACACACTGTCTTTTTGAACCAACACACAAGATAAGGGTTGCGGTCCGTAGACAGACTACTACAGATACACTACTGGTGAACCCCAATAAGAGTAGACCTCGCATCGTTTGCTTCCAGTGTGACAATGACACCGGAAGAGAATGAAAGTACAATACCTCAAAAAACTAAAAACAAAAACGCATCGCCCGATGGATTCGCGATTTCGGCTGCCCTGTACGTGTTGACCAGGTATGACAGTAGGTAAACCCACAACTTTTCAGCGGACAACATACTGCCCCCAATTTTCTAAAAAAAAGTACCTGCGTCACTCAAACAGGTCACGCAAAGCACTTGAAGCTTACTTGGTCCCAGAATGTATGTACCCACTTCACACAAATTCTGTCTGCTTCCATTTGGAAGACATTACCAGTCCTGTGTACGGGGATAATAGAATATTCTACCGATTCACGGTGTTTTGAACAGCGTTCTTGGTTCAACAAATGCACTCGTTTGCACACCAGTTTGGTTTTCACGGGAGGCTCACCCGAAACCCAGCTGACTCTCTCCTTTGCGTTGTCCTTCGAAAGTTTTCAGCAACCTTGTTCATGTGAGCGTTCTTGGCTGCTATGTGGTTTCCTGCTTCGTCCAAATAACCACCACCAAGTAAGATGATTTCTCCAAAAGCTCCAATAAAGGGCAAGTGAGTAGTGATTGACCCTTAGTTTCAGCGATACTGTTTTAATCTACGCTGCTTTGCAAATATCTTGTTCTTATGAATGCTTCTACGCACATATTTTGGGTCAATTTATCAGCCGATCCAGGGAAGGGAAGTCCACTGATACTACTGAAGAGTATTTCAGTCGACATTTGACATGAAATCTGACTTGAAAATATCATGAAACTCTTCTTCAAACACAATTTTACCTCATCGGATTAAACCAACCGTTTCCTCTTTTGATGTGCAGTTTTCTTTTCTCAAGGATAATGCAAACGGAAAAACGCGCACCCTGTCTAAATTATCCCTGCAAAAAGGTGTTTCTTCTCGAGGGGTTTTCTTGTCATGGATGAGAGAGGTTACCACGTAGGATGATAATCATGAAGCCACAAGAAGTTGTCTTCATTTGTCCCTATACATTTACGTTTTACCAGCCGAGTGAGCCCATGCAGAGAAGATTCAGTTTGCATAGCTCACATCTCATGAATTATGTAGTTTAACTCTATTCCAGTTCAGTCTTCAAGTAATACTTGAACCTCAAACCGTCTTTGTCACATAAAATCCTGTTGTGATCATACGCCCACCCCTCTATACGGCAGTGTCTGTCGTAGGTGAGTTTTCATCCGCGATCTTTCATGCTGCACCCATTTCATGTTTACCCAATGTTCGACAACCAGTAAGCAGCGCAGAAAGATGTGTGACGCCATCTCAAAGCCGAACCCATCAATATGGGAAACGTTTTAGATTCGTTACGGAGCTTTCTTTTTCCTGGAGCTATGCAGGCATAGTGGCGATTTTTTAGCGGCAACACTTAGTTGAAGTAGCAAAATTCTAACTGACGGATGCGTCGTATGTATCGCTAATTAGACTAACAGGTTTTCCACCTAAACAAACACTAGGACATGCAGCTCCTGGATAGTGTTCTAGAGTAATTGATGACCTAAATTGGTAGTCAATTTGGATCTCGTGCGCACACCACTCGGAGAACGTGTTACAAGTTGAGATTGTGAGAAAAACTGTGGGAGACCAGACCACGATGAAGCTTTAATTTACAGCGCTAGGATTCATGTGAAAGCTTTTCTAGGGTATTGCATTATCAGTTCCTCCAAGCATCCAGGATCTCGATCTTCAGTTCACCTATAGCACTCGAGGATATTTATACTCCAGTGGGCACACTCTTCCATTGTAACCTATGCATTGTCTAAATAATTTATATCGGAATAAGTATGGACTAGCCTTACAAATTGGATATTCGATTACATAACTCATGGTTCGGGGATCAAGACACTGGCGTGCTGGAATGTCAACCCAAGGACTTCAACATCACAGAAGAGGGGAGTATGTGCTAGATGAGCATCTGATGTACAAAATGACCTTGATTCGGTCTAACAAGCTTATCAAACTCTGTTTTCTGAATCACAGTTGGTGCCGCACCTCCATTTTCATTTTGCCCTCAGTGAATTTTTTCTCGTTCCGTAATACATGCCAGTAACCATCCGAACCACTTAGGCAGTCCAGTATGAATCATTTCATCAGTGAATACCGCCTAATTCTATCTCTGATTTTTTCGGCATTCTTAGCTGCACGCATAGTGTGTCAGTTGGTACGATATTCGAGATATCGCGATACATGTATAGACGTAATACACTACTCATAAGGTTACTTATGGGGCAAATGAGTGTATTTCGCTAATTTCGTGCAATTTGGGTTCAAGTAGAACATAAGGATGACGGAAACTCGGGGACTGAGCCTACCCGATGAGTCAGCCCCAAGAGGGGCGAAACTGGTCGTCGGCTGTGGAAGAGTTTTCAGCAACCTTATGAATAATGTATTATGTATGAGGGTTTTTTTTTTTATGACAAACAGCAGATTTCAAGCTTCCGTGGCGCACTCGGACAATCAGGTCAGTTGGTCGACAAAACCAGGACAGCTACTGGGCTGTGGTTCGAGAAGTCGGTCGGACCAATCACATTGCCCAAGCGTGCACACGTTCGCCTGGTCAGACACGATAAATCAGGTGCGTTCAGAGTTAGCGATACGCTCGCCTCGCATGTCAGATGTCCGGAGTTCAAACCCCGGCGCGGCGAATGAGCCAATGAGCTCTGATAAGAGCTCTACAATCATTCTGAGGTGCCTACACCTCCAACACTCATTCAGGCAATCTGGATAGAAATTGATATCGAGAACGCCACTGACATCGGTTGTCAGCCATATCCTGCAGCGTCTCCAACCAGGCGCAATGAGGATCACGCGGTCCACATCCCGGAAGGCGAGTAGCACCGACAGCGCCCAAACGTTTCGTAATCTCCTTCATACCCCTCTGCCAGGTCAAGGGTTGGCCACTCTCTGCTTCCGCTACTCTGAGTTGGACATGGAAAACAGCACTCTCTTCGGCAAACGATGGTTCGGCAAACAAAACACATGTCCCAACCAACACAGCTTCTGGTGCTGGACACATTTTTCAGTGGAAGTACCCGGTACACGACCAGAGACTCGCTTTCTAATTGCCTCGTTACGGATTCACCGGCATCAACCCACACGAGCTGTGGTTCTGAGACAGCGATTGTCGAACACCTGAAGACGTCTCAGTATCGCTGCTCGAACAGGCTAAGTCTCACAGCCATACAACAAAACAGCCCACACTGTAGCCTGATACTCACGTCCCTTGAGATTCAGGGATACACCACTTTGACGACATAGGTGTCCCAAATTGGCAAACGCGACCCGAGCCTTGCAGATTCGTGCATTGACCTCATCTGTCACACTACGATCAGAACTAATACAACTTCCAAGGTACGTAAAACGCTCCACGACTTCCAGTGCCTCTCCCTGGATCGTAAGTGGCGCATTTAGTGACTGCATGTCCAGGAGCATGACCTTACACTTTGTGGGTGCAAAGTGCATACCGAAGGATGGGATGACTTTGGTCAGTTCATCCAAAAACACCTGCGCCTTCTCCTCATCTTCGAAGGCGAGAACGATGTCGTCCGCATATTCCAGATCGACAAGGTTTTCGTCACAGGCTATTTGAACACCGGGGTTTTGGAGACACTCTAGCGTTCGTCTCATTATCTCATCGATCACGAAATTAAATAGCAAAGGAGAGAGTGGGCACCTCTGACGGACACCGCTTTGTGTACGGAAGCTTTTGGAGAGCTCGCCGTAAACTCTCACACGTCCGGAAGTC
>SJOL01001521.1:68330-124357 GCA_004794785.1 Opisthorchis felineus | reverse complement strand
TACCACGTCTTACATTCGACGGATACCCATTTCGTCCACATCTGTTGTGGTCCATCGATGGCTGCGGAGAGCAGCTTGTATTGATTTGGGTCAACATTGAGAATGAGTTCAAAGTAGGAACTGAGTGCGAAATGATAGGTGTTATCACGTAACTGTTATGTTAGAGTGAAAAAATTCAACAAATGACACGTGTGAACTCTGTAAGCAGATTGAACAGTGAAAGAATTCTTTCACAAAATCGCACGAAGAAAAAACGAAACCGATTTCCATCGACTTAGACATTTAGCTCCTGCATGTTAGTTTCTACTGTGGTATTACGTGAAGGCTCAATAGGACAGACGACCGGAAGGTTTGTCCGTTTGCACGTAGATCTCTGATCCTAATTTTGTGTTCTTGCACACTACCCTATGACCTCGGACGTTAAAATGGCTCAGAAACTCTTGAGTGAGTCGCATGATGAAGTTCATGTGAATAAACAAAAGACCGAAAGCAGTGGTCGAATTATGCAAAGTAAACAAATGTGGCGTAGGACAAAGGTCCGGGCTACTGGGTTTTCGGACTTCCAAGACATATATATAATCGCAACCGGAAAACGGTTATTTGACGTTTATCAGTCGGTTATATAACATACAAACGCAGTTCACAGTCGGTTATTTAACCTCCAGATAACCACAGAAACGGTTATATGGCGCTTCTGATTGTGCAAATAACCGCCAATTAGCCATAATAAGTGGTCATTAGAGGGTTATACATATTTGGCGGTTATAACCGTCATATAACCGGAAAACTTGGTTTTTATGGACTGCGCGTGCTGCTAGGGTAATTGGTTGAAAATTTTTTCCCGGAGAAGGCCACATCCTGCAGGTCCTCTAGCCTCAGTTGATGATGAATTAGCTTTACAACGGTCGAGGTCTTACAGGGCCGGATGGGTGGGCTTAGGAAATGTCGGATGACGTCAGCGCTTTTCCACAGTCTTCTGGTTATCGGGCCACTGTTGGTGCTTGACATTTCGTCCCGCCTACCTCGAAGCACATGGTGCCACTGTCTAATCTCCAGGTTCAGCGGTTGCCTCGTGACTCCTGCAACTGCGAGCCTGTACCCGCAAGAACGGTGCCCCTCTGGACATATACCCTATATTTAATTCCTGCACATAGGTCGTACCTTTTTGTCTCATTAATTTCTGTGCGAAAGTAGCGCACGTTTTGACACCCTGCTGAGTAGTATTCACTGTATATCAGTGTGAACGGTCGGTCCCTTTGTCCTGACGCACTGCACACACCTGGGAGACCCGAAACTACACTCGCGATACGAACGGACCAGTGTTACAGTGGCTATGACCCTGCTACTTTTGCTTATCGGCGGGCACCGACTCCCCCGGCAGCATGCTTTTGTGGCTTAGCGACAGCATTGAATACTTCTGTTCCCGCTGCTCCTATTCATTTGACGGCCAGCACGCAGTACTTTTGCGGACTTTCCCTTTATTTTCTTTATCTTTTGTCTTCAGAGTTTGATTTTCACCTTTGTTTTCACATATTTACGCCAGCCCCCGTCGGCAAACTGGACATCTCTGTAGTTACTTTCAAATTCCGCGCTGGTTGGGAAGAATGTTCATTTATTTTGTGTCCATTTTTGCATACTACCATAATACTGTGGTTTTCCAACCCGCTGCGGCACTGCCCCCTCCCCAGAACGCGCACTCGTTCGCGCAGCATCTGTCCTCTGATTCCCCTGCGGAGTAAAAGCTGCATAAATATGTCCGTCTTTGAGCCGCAATTCTGTGCTGTGTTAGTGCGCCGACCGCTACAAGAAATCGTTTAGCTGTAGCACCCTTTCGATGCCTAGCTGCCATGCCACCCGAAGGAAGCACGAGGGCTGGGATACTGTCAGGTTGCCCAAACCTAGACAGGGGATGTCGAGATGCAAAGGCCAGGTAGGGACCACGGATCTTCCGGTCAGTAAATTCGCGCTTTAACCACTGAACCATCTCGCCGACCGCTACAAGTGCCCGGAAAATGATAGTTGGAAAATTTGGCTATTTGTTACTTTATCAAGGGAGACCTCTCTATTCGGTTCAAATCCACGAAAATCTTTGAAGCATTTAAAGAACCCCTTTTGCCCTGAGTGGAGAGCACAACTGTTACCGAATTTAAAATCGCCATACAACGTCGCATTCTGTTGTCAGTCGTCATGACAAACTGTCGGAATATTCTCTTCGTTTAGCTAGCTTATTTTGCCATTTTACACTACAATATAGCGCCTTTGGATGCTTAACGGGAGTTGGGCTGATATCTAATAACAGTTCATGTTCTTCGGCTTTTTGACTTTCAGTCTAACGCCTACAATAAAAACTTACTGCGTAAGCGCAAATTTTGCCTTTGTTGTTTTGCCTGACCCTGGTCATAGATGCAGTGAAGCAGGTGAGCCGAACCGTCATCAACACAAGCATATGTATATGACGATCTTCTCAGTTCACTATGACTGTTTATTCTCAGGTGATCGGCCCAGGATCCATAGAGGATTTCGACGGTGCCTCTGTGCTTGGCAACCTAGGCGCCACGGACAGTGGTGTGCTTTAACACTTGCCCCTCTCGGACCCACACAAATTATCGGAGCTTAGTGGTAGTCATCTCCTAGTTTTGAAGTTATTAACTGAAGGTACTGTTGGACCATTGACCATATTGTCTGCCATTCTCGTAGAACCTGTGAACTCATTTGAAAAAAGGACTGCGGTCGTCAGTAAGACGTTTACATCAGGCCACCGGCGACTTACGGACCGGTTGAATTGACCTACCATGAAAAATCTAGGGGAATTATCGCCCGATGGTTAGTGGAACACCTGAAAACGAATAAAAGATTTGAAACGCACGGCACGAATTTCATAGGATTTGCTCCCGTCTGACGAACCTTGATACATGAGAAAGTTGTATGGCTACCAGACAGGATGTCGACGTGGTTTTCATCAGCTTTGCGAAGTCTTCCAAATTTCTCCAGAGCGGACTGTTAAGATAGCCCTCCGCCTACAGCATCCATAGTGGTGCGTTTTTCTGGGGCTTTGACTTCCTTGTCGTCGCTCTTCTGTGATGGCATATCGGGAGTCACATCCATAGAGACTGGTCATCGGCGGTGTTACCCAGGATCTCGCTCTGAGACCAACGCAGTAGCCTTTTTGTATCAGTGCCCAAGATCATTGAATCACTTGCTCGTCATAGGCGAATGACATGCAACAATGACAGGAAACTTGTTACGGCTACCCTTACTTTTCACACGAGGACATTGATAATTTGTTTGCGTTGAAGACAAGAGAAGATTGTTTGTCTTTGACCACCGGTGCATTCGAAGCATTGCATGTGTATCACGGGAAAATGGAATTAGCAAAGCTGAAGTGCCATGAAGGATTTCTAGCAACAGATAAGCTGCCTGTTCAGTTGATATGCTGATTCGACTGCACCAGCTGGGCTTGCTCGGTTGTGTCAGATGGCTGATTGCCGTGTTCCAAGTAATTAATCCGCTGTGCTTTTTTAATTTTTGAAACTATCCTCTGTGCCTCTGTAACCCTATCTTACACTGCCGGCTGCCATCCTCAACATCCTCATCATCATCAGAGACAGTAACATCAGTGTTGACACTGATGCTTCACTGCCACACAACCACAAAGTTTGTCTACTTATATTTCAAGTCTTAGAATGAAAAGAAAAGAGTGGGTGAGGGAGAGTGAGAGATTCTGGTGCTGGCCTATCACAAGCATTCTGAAGTGCCTACACCTCCAATCACTCAATCAGACAATCTGGAAACAAACTGACAACACACACGCCACTGACATCGATCAGCCGCCATTTCTTGCAGAAGGGATCACGGGTACCCCATTCTGGAATGCGTACTGCACCAACAATACGCAGACTCCTCGTAATCTATTTCACGCCCTTCTACTAAGTCATACGTTGTCCCTTGACCGTTTCCGTCATTCTGGATGAGGCACAGAGAACCGCACTCGTCTCGGTAGACGGTGTTTCGGCATGCGTAGCACATGGCCGAGCCACCGCAGTTGATGGTCTTGGATGTTTTCCGCGATTGGATTACGTGCTGCACAACCAAACACCCGTTTTCTAATTACGTAGTTACGAATTCGTTGATGCCATCCGACACTAACAATGCTTCTGAGGCATCGATGGTCAAAAACCTGAAGACGCCTCACATCATCTGTCTGCAGAGGCCACGTCTCGCAGCCAAACAACAACAACGCAGCCCTTACTGTAGCCTGGTACTTGAGATCCAATGGTATTCCTTCCTGATGCCACAAGTAACGCAAATCAGCAGACGTGTTTCGAGCGCTTAAGATTCTCCCGCTGACTTCATCAGACACATTTCGGTGAGCGCTAATACAACTACCGAGGTATCTAAAATTCCCTACAATCTCCAATATTCTCCTTGATTTGTAAGAGGTATGTTCAGAGACTGCACGTTCTGAAGCATGACTTTACACTTTGAAGGTGCTAGGCCCATGCCTTAAGTTGGTATAACGGTGGTTAGTGTGCACCTCCACGACCTATTTAGCTATACTGAGCTACATAGTTGTACAATTTGATCAGTGGACAGTGAGCAGAGCCGTATGCTCTCCTGACCCTCTAGGTGGGGAGTTATAAAATGTGTGGCGCCATGTCCTTCAGAGGATGCACTACTGTGGCAGTTTCACGCCAACCACTGCTACCTTGTGGTGCCCTTTGAACGAAGGGCTTTGATTGCATGGTTCTAATGGTCCTACTATCTGGGTTTGAATGCTTTTGTATTACCTCAGCTGGCGTAGACATTTAAGCACGAGTTTTCACCAGTATATTACTGTTCATGATACCATTCGGTTTGCTTGAGAAGCAGCACTCGTCACCAGCTCAAGAGCCTCTGTTGCGAGAATTTTCTCTTCGGGTGCCTGGTACCTCCAAACTAAGACATGTTGGCATGTCTGGCAAGTACTGTACACACGGACTGTTCTTTTTGGCCGGACAGATAGTCCTTCGTTTACTGGGATGTTAACCTGCGAATATTTTTGAAATACTGGAGAATCAGCACCACAAATAACTGGTGTGTGAATAAAAAGTTCAGTGTCCTCAGAGCACTTTTTACCTCTGCTAGAAATGCTGATCAATATTGTGTAGGTACTGTCGGTTTTGTGAAGAGCTAACTTGTCGTCTACAGAGGAACTGATTGCTCCTCAAGAGTAATGTTGGTTAGGACAATTGCTTTGCATTCAGGGCAACGTGTGGGTAGCAGTGCCCTCTTCCGCCAAACGTGGGCTGCCAGGAAACACCTCAAGGGCGGTCAGACAATGAAAAATTCTTCAGCTGTAGCCCCCTTTCGGTGCCTAACTGCCATGCCAACAGAAGGAAGCACGAGGGCTGGGATACTCCCAGGTTGCCCAAGTCTAGACAGGGGAAGTCGAGAGGCAGAGGTCGGGTTCGAACCACGAACCTTCCGGTTTGTGGATTCGCTCTCTAACCACTGAGCCATCTCGTCCCTGTCAGACAATACTCTAGTGATGAAGAATGGGAACCTTAATCGGCATACTTAGTTGTGTTGTTAGTCATCGTCCCCCTAGATGAAGTCCTGGACATACGACACGTAGTCAATAGCACTCCTGCGTTGGGGCTGTCGTCCTTAATACGTAGCTATCCAAAACGCACTGACATGCTGAGGGTCTTTCTTTCTTCCAATAGAGTGTTGTACGGCAGTTGACGTCTGTGATGATGATGATGATGGTGATTAGAATACGGCCTTCACAAGCCACCACAGTTCCCATACAGTAATCTGTTAGACCAAAGCAAAAAAAACCCCAATATGTGGCCATGCCCATCACTTTTTCTAGGGAAGCTTTCGGTGAGCTTATCATGCACTCGCATGCCCACAAGTATGTGAATATAGGAACCAGACTAACTTCACAAACTTCTGCCGCACACCCTGTTGAGCAAGTGTGCTTAGCAGCACCAACCGATCGACAGAATCGAACGCACCCTTGAAGTCAAGGCACACCGATATTGTGGGTCGTTTGTACATATGGCCTTGTTCTAACCTGACGGAGTGTGAAGGTGTGGTCGACGCATCCTCTACCTGGCCGCAGTTCCGCTTGATACTCACGAGTCAAGGATTCGCGTGCCGCCATAAGGCATGAAGAATCAGTGACGCCAGAAGGCTCGTTACAAAAGGAGTCAAACTAACATCTCTGTGGTTACTGCATTTTCTGCGAGTACCCTTTTTGAAAATGAGCAGTATTATCGACTCAACTCAGTTATGGGGAACGGTCTGTTTGTCCCATATAAATAAAGACAATCGTTCAGCTGTAACACCCTTTCGGTGTCTAGCTGCCATGCCACCCGAAGGAAGCACGAGGGCTGGGATACTGTCAGGTTGCCTAAGCCTAGACAGGGGAAGTCGAGAGGTAGAGTTCGGGTTCGAACCACAGACCTTGCGGTCAGTAAATTCGCGCTCTAACCACTGAGCCTTATCGCCCCATACAGATACATATAGACTAAACATGCACTGACTGAGGAGTTTGCCGCCATCCTTGAACGGGGGTGCGAGATGGCTCAGTGGTTAGAACGCGAATTTACTGACCGGAAGGTCCGTGGTTTGAACCCAACCTCTGCACCTGGACTTCCTCTGTCTAGGCTTGGGCAACCTGACAGTATCCCAGCCCTCAGGCTTCCTTCGGGTGGTATGGCAGCTAGGCACCGAAAGGGTGTTACAGCTGAACGATTTTTTTCTTGAACAGGGCAGGCAGAAAATCGTCAGGGCCAGGAGCACGATGACGCTTGAGTAGAGATATGCATTCGGACTCTTCTGAGGTTGAAAGGGCTCCATATTCATAGTCCACCTTTTTGTTGAAGGCTGGCAGTCCGGATTGGAGGTAGCAGTTGTCTAACTGAATTGTTGTTCGAAGTATTTAGCCCCGCGTTCCAAACGTTCTCCTTCGAGGATCAAGTCTTTATGACCATTCCCGCACCTAGCCGAAGTCCGTGCAATATATGGTGGATAACCGATGTCAATGCATCCATGTTTGTGGTTTCTTTCCAGATTGTCTGATTGATTGTCTGAAGGCGTGAGTACCCCCGAACGATTGTAGCAGGCAGACACCAGGCGCTGTCCCTATCCATTCCTCTTCACTTTAAGGTTCCAAATACTACTGACCGGAAGGGTGTTACAGCTGGAAGATTTTTGTTATTAGTACGACCACACAGGCCGAAGATGATGTCACGCCTGCCGTCGTGGAGCATGTAGATTTACACATAAAACGAACGTTCTGGGCCGTGGTACACTGTTACTTTTTTAAAAGTTAATTTGTAGTGACATCTCAAATTATCGGTCCTGTTGAGCACAGATAGTCCTGAAAATTTCAGCCGCTAAAAATAGTTTTCGCTTAGGGGACTTCCGATTATCGAGGAGAGCCAACATTGTCCCTTTTATTTCCCCACGTTACTTCACATGTAACCTCTTCTCGTTTTATCACATTCTTTCATCGTTTACAGCCCTTGGACGCAATAACTTTTAATCTGGCTTTTCTGCTTTCAAGCTGAGTGCTTCCGAAAACTCCTGTCACAAATGGTACGTTCCTCTGTCACTTTTTATAACGTTTGTACAGCTTTTCTTCTCATTTTTCAGAACTCTCGTCGGTAAAGATGTGCTTATTGAACTCAAAAATGATCTCTGGTATGGAAATCATTCCCTTTAATATTCGTGTTCAATAGTATCTGTGGCACTTTACACTCCGTTGACCAATATCACAACTTCAGACTTACCGATATCAGTGTCACTGACCCTGAGAAACATCCACATATGGTTTGTCGCTCTATTGTTCTCCTAACACTTTCCTAGTTGTCCGTGAAAAACTGCTTCATTCGAGGATCCATTGTCCGTTATGTGCAACTTCCTGCGGATGAATGCGATACTGTGGAACTCCAGAACGCGTCAAGAAAGGAGGCCACTCTTGGCAAGCAAGTAGCGGCATGAACAGTCCAATTTGTAAAGCTGACTCCTGAATGTCCCTTAAAAATTGTTGTACACAGATTGCCCTTTTGCATCACAAACTGGCCCCGGGCTTCTACCTTTATATTATTGAGTCGAGACTTTGTGGTCTTTGGGTCTTCCCTTCCTTGTTCACCTCGGTAGTAGGTCCGACGAATTCATTATGGGGGCTTACTTTTCCTGTATGGCAATATGTATAATAATCACTCTGAACAGTTTTCATGCCGTAATTTGGTAGTTCATTATAACTATTGAAACCTACAGAGAGCGGATACCTCATCGAACCAAGGAACCCCACAAACCAGGCTCTCGTTCAGATCAGCAAACAGTGTACAAGCCGTTGGGCGACACTTGTCATATCCGAAGCAATTGATTACTACACTACGTCGTCAGTGCACCCAGCTTCCTAGGCCTCATCTGTAGGATCGAATACTGTGCCATAAGCAGGTGCCCTTGTTTTCTGCGCAGCGCGGAATTCCACGGAAAATGCGAGTTGACGAAGAAAATAATGGAAAATGAGCCTTCTTGGAGAAAACATTCGTTGTTGAATTCTGAGAAATCTGCCCAGAATGCCCCACTTGGTTTTGCAGTTGATTTTTGCTGCCTTCCATTCTGTCAACTAAGTAGGGCGAAACCTGATTTGTCTGAGTCAAGCATAACTTGTCGCGTCGATACCTAATTGTTATCTGCCATTTGATAGTACATCGCCGAGCTCCATTTATCTGACTGTTTGTCACATGTCATGGACCAAACTCTTACTGTTAATTTATTCTCCGACCTGTACGAGGACTCGAGTACCCGCAAGTTGTCTGTGATTGCGGTGTGTGCTTATCACAGGTAGAAACGAGCCTAGTCTTTTTCGCTTCGCCATTTCATAGAAATTACTTAATTCTCGCCCTGGTTGCGTATAATGTTATGAACCGAGTGTGCTATCAACTTTGCTGTAGTTAATTATTCTTGATCAGCGAGGCTCAAAAATGAAAAATTAAGCGTCCATTGGGGGCGCGATCCTTCCCGTTCCTTGGGTATATTAATGAATCGTGATTCCAACGATCAATTAAATTCGGAGGTCAGCATAGAGTGGTTCGTTACCTTACAGAGTTTATATGGATAATACCTTTTTCAATGTAGTGACCTTCGCTTTTTCCCACTCTGCAGAAATGCTCGTTCACCAATCGACAATTCCCGTGGTGTGACTTCGAACCTGACTCTTCAGAGGTGACCCGTACAGAACTTTATTTGATCAAAACTTCCGCTTGATCCCGTTTATTAGTCTGTTTGGTATCAAGATGAGTGATTGCGTGCGCCTCCATTATTATCACCACCCATTCAGACAGACAATTTCTTACATCAAAATAGCGCTGAATTGCGTTTCCTAACGAGTGTGGGAAGACGAGTGTTCTTCTCGCCCTATTGACCGGTCTATTGCATTCGCCAAGGTGAGATGTTCGTAATGTGGTGGAGCGCAAGCAAGTATTTGGTAGTTGAACAGAATCACCAGATGAACGAATAAAGCATATCAGGTTGAAATTAATAAGACGTGCTACGCATATCCAACTACCGCCTGCCAAGTATTTTACTTTCCCCTACTTCGAACTCTTGCTCGCGAAAGGTTCGCGGGAGGATAGATCGTGATATGGTATTGCGAAGTGAAGGATGCTACTCAAGCTGAGTGCTATGAGTTGTCCTTGTCTTCTTGCTTACGGTCCACATGATCTTCCTTCCATCCGATTAGGAACTTTCCGGCACGTGGCACGCAGATTGTCACTTCCTAGCTGGATTACCCATCTAAAGTTCGTCTGTCGTCGTATGGTGGGCTCGTGCTGTGTGAAATTTGCAAGTGACGTTGGTCCAATCCCACTGGTGGTGTCCTACCCCCACGCGATGCACAAATGCGTTTACCTCGTCGCTACTCCAAAATGTAGTCACCTCGTTCTTGAGGGTTTTTCCTGAGGACAACGTCGTTTATGTCCAATCACTTCACTTTCTTCCGTCCTAGGGCATCCTTCTCTCATGGTTGTATGGCAGTTAAGTCCCAGTATTTACTGCAAGTATGTTGTCGATGATGAATGTGAGGTGCGTTTATTACTTCAGGTTTGTTTGACTTTGTCCTCTCACACATCCACCCGATCGAAACCTTGTACGCGTCCAAGATTTTTCACAATGTCTGCTCAGCAAATCTGTCCTACGCCGTTTCAGAAAACGACCCTTTCCCCCTATATTCTGACTGGGCGAAGCTTGAAGTAATTTCTTCTAGCAACCTCAAAACTTACTCTTCGCGGAAGTTGTGTTGCCGTTGCATGCCTGCGTACTTGTTCGGACTACAAACTCGTCCAATCATCTGGTTAATCTTTGTTTTTTCCTTGCAATTCGTCCGGTAGGCTTCTTATTTTTGCAGACAGATGCATCTCTTTGGAAACCCAGGTGAAATTTATGGGCTTATCGATTGATTTTTCGGTGATCATCCTCCTCCCAACGGCACGTACTTTTGAATTTTTCATCTCATTTCACTACAAAAACTACGCTTGTAATATACTTATTAGCGTTTATTTCCCACGGAACGTGGATCCGTTTTCCACGCTAAACCCCCGACTTATCCGTGTGTAGTCCCCATCCCTGGTCATTAAACCTTGAAATGTAACCTTCGGAACTACCCTAGTTCGTAGGATATTATTATGCCCACTACCTGACAGTAAATTTGCACCAGGTCAAATGAACGTCAATCTCGCGCTGATCGAAACGCACAATCCTAGCTTTTAAATGCAACCTTCCAGCACTAAGCCTACCATACTCAACTTATCAGTGGTTTAGTAGTGACCATTTCATAGGATTCGTGGAATGTGTCATCCACCTTGTGATTTTTTATGGAAGGACGATCTTGCCTTATCTCCAGCTTATTCTGTGATTCTCATGAGAAGTGGAATTCTTCTTCACAACCAACATAAAATGAACCATTAGAAGTACTGGTCGTTTAAATTGTCGCGAAAATGACGGCTATTGTGGTTTTGGTGTAGATAGACCCAGGTGTATAGTCGTTTGAGAATGAAGTTACCGTAAGTAATCTGATGTCGCACAGACACCCATGCATGGTCGCATCGTCGTGCAACTGAAACCATACGACTAGTCAATAACAAGCGAGGATGACGACTGTCCAACCTTGAACTACTGTCGGGCAGTACGTCAGCATGAGTGTATTCTGCAACACATGAACCATGGTCAAAATACATTATGTGTAAAGGGACATCGTATCATGTGCTTTGACCCACATTTCAGTCAATTAAACAAAAATCGGGGTTGATAGAGTGGATCAAACGAGAGACATCTCACAAATCAAACCGAGCGAAGATGGTCGTACTATTTTTTCCAGAAAGTATAATAAAACCAAAAGTACATGCGCCAGGTTCAAATACTTCATGTGTAAATCATACAGTCACAATCCTACTGTTATTCCTATGTTACACAAGTTGCCGTAGTGTAAACTGTCTTCTACAAGTTGTTCTCGAACTATTGCTTGTGTGAACTCCACTCAGTTAAATTTGGACTCGAGTAGAGGGACAATCGTCATATAAACAGTAAATTGATTGCCTGGTCATTTTCTATTCATTTGCTCACTTTATTCGATTTTTTGGATTTCGAAAAAATTTGGCGGCGGGTCAAGTGAACAATTAGCTAGGGTCGCATCAAGCTCGCTATTCCAACTTTTACATCTGAATTGAGAAATGCTCAATTTCGCCCTTTTTCGGGCGGTAAATTGGAAGATTTTGGAGCCACATGTACTCTAATGTACCCTAATATATCAAAGCTCACAAAGGGCTTGCAGCGGAGTGTAAACCTTTGTCTTTGTAAGAACACAGGAAAAAACGGTGTTGCGCGTTTTGCCAGTCACCTAAGGGCTAATGTACGGAATGACGTGTGTATACATCTACGGTTCCATGTTTTGTTTCTACGAGTAGCTGATACCTATGCTATTCCTACAAACTAAGCGCTGTCGGACTTCTGACGGTATGACCCGAAGATTGACAGCAGTATGTTGTTTTTGGCTTACTTTCTGATTTCCATGTGAGTACAAAGGATACCAATAACAAATTAATGGACACAGTCCTCAGTTCAAGTCTATTCGAGAGGGCTGTTAGTGAGACACCGCAATTGCTCACCATAGTGATTCACCTAGGCCCAACTTTTTCTGCCTAATCGTTGCAGCAGGCATCCCACTTTCAAACCTTCTGACAAATGTGAAGCGCAGGGTAGTGTTTCGTGATTGACAACAATGTTGGAGTTCCGTGTTAACGCTAGTTTATTGGACATGAAAGACCATATATGGTGCTTTTTCATCATCTTACAGGCATTTTGTGACCGGTTTAGTGCCTGCAATGCATGTCTCCGAATGATTGTTACTATATGCACGTTTGCATGATGGTCATGCATGAGTAGCCAATAATCTGCTTGTTACTTTTCAGCATGTCGTTTATACCGCGTTATGTTTCATTGTTTTTGATCATCATTTTGCTTCGCCATACCGAGCTCTGCCTTTTAGCATGTTTGGGTTGAGTGGTTCTATCGACAGACCGCGTTATCGCATTTTTGTGGATGACGCTTTTCCCGAGTAGGCCTTTAGGCGGAGTTTCCTCTTTAAGGTCTTTTGGCTTTTGCTCAATGCTAGGTGGACTGTGTCTAGATAGTGCTTCTCCTGCTGCCGGACTAATCTTTGTGCTGACTTCTGTCTTGTTGTTCCTGTTCTCATTATGTTGTTGTACTTCTACTGTCTGAACCGAAAAAGGTTTCCCTGAAGTGATAATGGGGGATGCAGTTATATGTCGATTTGGACTTGACCAAAACAAACGACAGTTACCCCCAGCTGGTGTTTTTCTTTGAGCCGTGTTTTGGAAGGAATTTATTCCAAAACTCACTCGACTTTGGTTACCTTTTCGATCGATATCCTCCGAGGCGCATCTGTGTTCAGGAGAGTCGATTTCATCAGGTGTTGTCCAGCTTTCTTTGAAACCTTCTCCGCTCAAAGTCGTTCCAGTTTGTGTGCGAGCGAAACTTTCGGCATCTCCGAGTGCTCCACTGGTCGGCATGATCTCAAACATTCGCGGATAACCGAATGTGCTTAATTTTTCCGAGTAATCTACCAAACCCATTGTATGTGCTAAAATTCCGACTTCTTGCCTAATTTCATTCACCTGTGGTGGTTCTAATTCACAGATTTCATTTGCATCGTCTTCTAGAAAATCCACTTGCATTATCGACTGTCGGCCGGTATGATTTTGTTTGTTAAGTATATTCGATAATCCGATGGCTAGCCAGTTAGGATGACGCACAGTAGTAGAATCCCGGTCTGGTGGTGGGAAAAGGAAGTCCTCAAGCAAACCTGTGTCCGCTAATCCACTAGTCAATAACCGAAATAGACGTTGTGCTTGTCTATCTAGGCAACGGTTTCTCACTCGTTCCAACCATAACGTCAATAAACACAGAGCGGAATCCCGGTCTGCAGCTATACACAGCCGTGCTAACTCCTTTTCCGGCCCAGTTAATCTGTTTATCGTATCTGGACTCAGTTTTCTTGCGGGTGCTAATCTTTTCCCCTTTCGTGTGTTTGTTCCCGCGTCATAGGATACCGGCCCTTTAGGCATATACTTTTGCCGAAAAAATCCAGCCACAGAGATATGCTCCAGTAACCCAATCAAGCGGTTCCCACAGTTCGAGTAGCTTCTACTCGCTCCCTTTTTGGCGAGTCGATGGAATACGGAACACCATACTTCCTCATTTGTAGTTCTACCGGAATCTTGTAGAACAGCCCGAACATCATAGACGCAAGGATCATAGTAACACAAAGAAAGATTCCCTCCTTCTGTCATTGTTCGGTAACTGATAGTTTGTAACAGTCCAATGATATCCACTCCCGGACGCGTGTTCAGTAACTTCACGCAAAAATCTAACAAATCTACGAACCAATGGGTAGTCTCTCGAGTTGTTCCCAACCGATCAATAATGCCGATGGGTGCCTGCGGGTGAAAACCGAATGACATGAGGATGTTAATCCCAGTGAAAAACTCTCGGCGCACTGCAATGACGGCCGGGTAGGTGGTTGAGTATTCATCCATGATAAATGGTCCAGGTCTCGGTTTTGTGCGCCTAACGTAGCAAGTTGCATTGATATCTACTTCCTGCCTCGCTCGTGCGTGGATGCGTGTTCCTGATGTGTCCAAGAGCAAACGTAACACAGATCTGAGACGCAAATAGATGGCTATGGCTAACGGAGTTAAATAAAGAACCGTCTTTATTCCGTAAGCAGGCATACCCGGACCGGTTTTTGCGTCAATGTACAAATGTGGTTGATCAAAAAGTTCAAAGTAGGCTGATAGGAGACTTGGTTGGATGTTGGCCAAATTCACCAGGTGGTGCAATCCGTTCCGGCAACGCATCTGATTGACAAGCCAGCGAGTTACTTCATGATCCCTTGGGTAATATTTTGGCAGGGAATCTCTCGTATTGTCAACGGGAGGTTCGGACAGGTCACTAGGTAGTCTCTGGAACTCAGTCGCACCCTCTGTGGGTGGTCGTACATCGCGCCTGTTCTGATAAGCCATCAGAGGTCGCTTGTCTGTCCCCTCCCACGGTACAGAGTCATTTAGTTTCAGGTCTAGCCATCAGTTGCTCATTTATCGACTGATTTGAATGCGCATCTGTCACGTGATGACAAGATGTGGAATGCCGCGCCAGAATCAAGTCCTGAATCTTAAATTTAACCGGTGGAATGCACAGCAAAGTGCATCTGGGACTTTCATGCTTTCGTATAACTCCCTGATATACATCCGCCTGGTGGAAAGAATAAATATAGTCGTACGAATATATTTTTGACCAGACGCATAGGGATCCGGTTTGTCTATTTGTCAACATTATTCACTCATCAACGCACGCCTTTCCGTTCTCCATTTGAGCACCTGATTTTGTAGCTAAGAGAAGCAAATCTCGCACTACTAATGTCAATATACTTCCATGTGGATTTCCTCAAATGAGTAACCTAACTTTTATCACACGCTTATAGTGATTAATGCAGGGAACTATACTCAATCATTTGCACATGATTGTTAGAGTGTTCGTTCACCTCTGACAGATATATGATTATGGGAAGTGAACGCTATGGAGAATGTTCTACCCTACCGCTTGCTCCGAAATCAAGATTTAACGTAACAACACTGATATTCGTCCTTTAACTTCCCTAAAAGAGCAATCTAGCTGATGGTACGGTGACACATTTGTCCGAGCTGCCGTGATTAAGTGTTGGACAAATTCAGCAAAGGTCTTATCAAGAATTTAAAGGAATTCAATTTAATGACTGGATTTAGTGCAGTCACTATAGAGGGTTTCACTTTTTACGCGCTAGCGATATAGATATTCAAGATGACGATTGGTCGTCCGATGTCACTACGATGAAATCACGTGCACAATGCCTCATTAATTTTCCTATTTTTGGCACTGATTTTAGCTGTATACATCGCGTCCTGACTTTGGACATTTTTCCCAGAACCTCTGACATTGTGAGATGACTTGGGTCGGTTGCAACCAGTTAGAATTTGTAAACTAGAAATAATGTTGTGCGGCAAGTTAATCATCATTTGCGACGGTGCAAGACTACGGGCTTTTCTCATCTGTAACAATTCTAAACAGAATGTAGTATGTCCTGAGAGTGAAGATTCACCAAAGCAACCCTCTCAGACGTCTTCAAGCTTACAGTTGACCGTCCCTGTGATAGGCTAGATTATGTACCACCTGATACCACAACCTGATACTGACCTTCAAACCTCTACCATTATCTTCAAGAGGATGTTTTGGGCAGCATCGGATTTGATTTAGTAAACCATTTTTTGGAATTGTGATGCTGGGAACAAGGATCCGCAAACAGTGCAAAGTGCCTTTACATCCTGATTTGAAAATGTGGTTGCCGTGTGGCAAGAATGGTTACTGAACTTCACTGGTTTGCAATGGGATGCAAATCATACCGTAAAAGCTGGTGTTTCTAGCATTTTTGAGGAACGGCTAATCACTTTTTATGTTTAAAAATTCAACGTGAAATGCCAAAGTGCGATTAATGATGTCAAACCATATGGATGAGAATCGACCGATGCACCCATACTAGAAAGTATTGGAAACAAAACTTATGCTAACACCGGCTGACAAGCGACAGACGAGGTCTAACCGACCGGCTTTGCGCTTCTAGGAAGCGACCTCATAGAACTGTGATGCTCTCGCGGATCACCGATCAACGGTACTGTTTACATTGGTGCGCCAGATTGAATCGAACCCCCGATACTTTTTCTAGCTACGAGTTTGTATGAAGAGTCGCGTGAGCTGGTAGTTTGATCAATACGTTGACCGGCACATTCTGACTTCAAAGAGAAGCTTCGTGGCTTGAAATTATTGAAGGCCTGGATAGCAGACTGGGCAAAGTTCTGAATTTGCAGTCTGATGACCTAAGCTCGAGTCCTACTTTCGACTTGGCTGCCAGTCTCATTCTTGAAGACTTCTGTACACTTGTTTCGGAGTCAAAAGACTTGGATAGTTGGTGCATCGCTGTTTATTTTAAGTTTTCATTTTTTGGATTCGTCATGTGAAGTTCAATTTTATGACGGGGATTCGCAGCAACTGCTTCATTCTTGTTGGTCACTATCAATGGTGTGCATCTGAAAAGTCCCGACGGGTTTCGATCCTATAACCTTCCTGATAGGAGTTTGGGACGTTACCTTCAAACAGCGATTAGTTCGCAAATAGTGTGATGGATAGAGAAATCCGGACCAAAATAAGTTCGGTTTTATTCAACAAGTTGCATGCAATCTGGTGTACGATGTGAAATCAGAGCATGCAGTTATTTCATTAAGTGGCTTTGCGTGGCTCCCAGAATAGCAACTATCTGGTGGGCTACTTCTCAGAGTGACAACTTTTCAAGCGGACTTATAGTAATTACTTTGATAAAAGGCATTTTCGCCTCTTGATTCGGAACCGGCTACGTCAAGGACTATGCTAGAATAATATCAAATTCGCTTTGGACAGATAAACACAGCGTTTCGGCATAGGAAATCCATATAAATAATATCCTGGGCCGGCCTCGTTGGACCGCCAACTTTTAAAGTGACATGTGACAGAATCTTAGGTTCTACGAGCTCATACGTATTGACCTGTGAAAACTCTTTTTGGTTCAGCAGTAAGTGCAATTTTAGTAAGCTCAAAACAGGAGCATGTAATTTAATGCCAATTCCAATTCAAGGCTGGTAGAGTCCACCTTCAGCGAAATCAATATTTGGAGCATCGATGGATCAGAGGTTCCAAAAAGGTGGAGTTGGATAGATATTTTTGGTAGACTTGAAGTACTGACGCCTAACAACCGTAGTCTATTGCCTCTCCTGATTTCAAAATGTTTTCCGTCTGGTGCTGCCGTGATCATAATAGCAAAATTACTGGGGTAAAATCTATTTATTGTCAAATATCCGTTTGTACACAATTCTTATGGATGTATGAATCAAAACAACCCAAAGAGGGAAGACAATTCTCAGAAGTCGATTCTCCTACATACCCATCTGGAAAAAAAGCAAGGGGGTTAGAACATGACTGATGAAAACTAGCCGGCATCTGGGTTTTAGTCAGTTAAAGAAACCTTGATTGTACGAAATTCTTGGTCTCGGCTTATCTCTGCTATCCTGTGGACTATCATTACAAACCATGCCAACAGTTTTTAACAGCCTGTTTCATACTCAAAAATCACGCTCCTCCATAGACATCGCATTTCTTTGCCCAGAATGGCAGGCTATTCGCAAGAAGAAAGTAAAACCAGATGTTAAAAAATTAAGAAAACAGGTCATTATGATGCTGATGAAAGCGGCTCATCGTGGCACAGTTGATCATCAGTTGATCATCCAATAACTAGATTTTTTAACACCCCGTATTTTGGGGGCATTCGATTCGGCAGACTAGCTAGAAGAATCGTTTCTGGACTAGAGAAGGACTGAATGAACCAGAGTGAGATGGATAAGGAATCAGAAAATCCCTCGTTAGCACTAGTAGGTTAACTAAGTAGACCTTGCAGACTCACCATCTTTAATTTGGATGTTTCAAGCTGTGCTAGCTTTCTAAGCAGTTGTTCCACTTTGTCCTTGTAGTGCTTCGTTTCGGCACGCATTGCATTTCCCTGTTGTTCCAACTGATCGGCTAGCAACTGTGCCTCCGATTTCCACTGCATTGTCAACTAGATGTTACAGAAGGATGGGTGATTAAATATGATTCGCATGCGTGGATAAATCGTGCTAAGTTGTCCGAGCGTCGGGCTAGAAAAATTCACTTATATGGAAAGAATGTCAATGAGAAATTAGTTTTTTTTTACTTCCCCCTAGGTCCCAGGCAATTGGTTTAAACCTACAAATGAGTGTGTGTAAACAAAATCGAACGATGTCCAGTCTAAACAACTTTGTACGAAAAATCATCAGAAACTTTAATGTCGGTCAAGTTTTACGGATTTAATAGAACTGTGGTGTCATATTGCTGCATTTCTCACAGTACATAATGGCTGTTCACAATCACGCTGACGCTTTCGTGAAGTCCTTGGCTGCCACAAAGCATCGAAGTCGTTCACACACAACCATGATGATTTGATACATGTCACCTAGTGTTGTTGATCATAAAAAATGAACAGTGCAAAACGTTGTCTGATGAAGCCAAAAATTAATTTTTTGTGCTGGTTTGCTTATCTCTCAAGCAAAAATAGGACTACCTATAACCTATATATATATATATATATATATACGATATACACAGAAGGTTGCGTAACTGAAATATACTGGTAGGGTGTTGTGACTACAGGTAAGTTCATTGGTGATTTCATTGATGTTCAAACCACTAGCCGGGAGACCACGGGTTTGAAACTCTGCTTTTCGTGGGAAGTGCTCTACTGATGNAGAGAGAGAGAGAGAGAGAGAGAGAGAGAGGGAGAGTGCACGAAGCAGGTGGTCTCATTTCGCATTGTGCTGGATAGTCAATGCATGTTGTGTTCATACCGCCGAACGCAACCTATTCGGTTGTTAGAGGTTACATTGTATTTGAACATAATCGGGCCGGGTTGCGCAAATATTAGGAACTGTAAGCCGGTGTAACTAATCATGTCGCACCCGAGCACTCAAACTCGCATTGCAAGGCCATTTTCCGATGGAGAATGATGCTGCTCCCAGCACTGCATATGAAGGTCGATCAACGAAAAAGGATTTTGGGAGGATCAAAATGATCTTTGGTTACGATTAGTGTGATTTCACTACGAATAATCAGATTTCATTAAGACTAGCGGTGGAAATGCTTTTCGGCATCATCGCAGGATCAAAACCAGCGTCTGAAGAAAATTTGGTTTGGCTACTTAAATTTGGAATGTAGCATAAGGTCAGGTGAGCCGGTATTCTGGGACACGTTGTGATGAGATGATGTCGGGGTTGTAGTTAATGTGCGGAAGTCTTTCCCTGATCGAGCACATTGGTAACTGAACTATTAGTTGTGTGGGAGCTTCCTCCAGTGTGGAGAACTTCATGCACATGCACAATACTAAGTTGTCAAGAGTTACCATGACCAATGCACTCATAAGCTTTGGACCCCAGTTCAAGCAATCAACGTAAATTATTAATCCACCTAATTGGGTGACTTGACTCGTCATCACTTCGTACAGTACGATAAAGTGGAAATGGTTATTCCATGAATGTCTGGATTTAAAAGAGTGGAACTCAACACAGACATGGTAGACTCACTTTTTGTTGCTTAGTCAAAATATCTTGCCAGCGTTTGACACTCAGTCGGCTTGCGTTTTCCAAGGCATCGATTCGCCGTTTGGCTTCCGCCTCCTGCAGTTCCAAAGTCTGGTGCGCGTGCATTACCTGCTGTAACGCTGATCGCTGGGCCGCCTCGGACTGTTGCCTGGCTTCTGCCGCGTGTCGTTCAGCCTCTTTTATGGACTCACTGTGTCGCTTGAACATCTCTTCATTCAATTTTTGATTTGCTTCAGTCGTTTCTAAACGTTCCTTGAGGAGTTTAGCCTAAAATTCCATTTGTGTGCCATCAAAGATAAGTGAAAATTTATTTATTATTACTGTGAATAAAGCCTAGGTGGGCTTGACGAGCTAGCTATTTTTGTGCCCGATTGCGAGAACTAAGCACTGTCACCCTTAGCTGGATCAGAGAAAATTGCCGGCATTGAATTTTCAAGTCAATTAATGGTTGCTATCGGTTCTAATGAAACTAAAAATTGTTGTGATAGCTTTCATTTAGGTAGGTTAACTGGCCATTCAGTTTCTAATATTTAAGTTATAGGGGCTAACCCAATAGGAAGTGTTGAAGTTCAATTGTGGGATGCAGCCCAACTTAGGAGTGCTGAAAAAGTACAAATTTGAACTAAATGAAGGAGTTCGATCCAACGTTCCACAAGAAATCAGACGGCCAGCAGAGCAACCTGAAATACCCGGCCAGGGTTGGCTCTTCGAAAACAATTTTCGACCTTTTTACACCGTACGTCACTTATCCTACTATTCACAAACAACGCGTCCTACAGAAGTAAAATGAAACGACAAAAACATCGCTTAAGAGAAATGGGATGTTTACCTCACACAAGAGTTGCTCAATTTCACTTTGCTTTGCTGCCAGGACTCGTTCACGTGACGATTCGGATGTTTCCAACTTCAGCTTGAGCTCATCACGTTCTCGTTCCGCCTGATGTGCTCGCTGCAGAGTATGTTCAAGACGCAAGTCAACCTGATTCATCGGAATATTGCTATTCATTTGGATTTCTCTCTCACTTGTGATCTTGTACTTTTCCAGTTCCATTGCCAACTGCGATCGATTCTGGAGTGGAACAGTAAAGATTGTTTAAGACTAGAATCATCGTAAACTCATAAACTCATTGAAACCGGTAAAATCAGTTCTCTTTGCTCGCTGCAGTTTGTACGGTTTCATGGACACAAATTCGTTAAATGAATGAACAGTGGTTGTCCGAACGAGAAGCTTCCAACAATCTATGTAAGAGAGATAGAGATTTGGGGAGTCTTGAATATGGACATGTGTACATATATGTACGTAGTGATTAAGAACTCTTTATCAAACCGGAATTGTATTCACCCTCCCTTCGCAACATGATTGCTTAGCTAATGTGTAGCTCTCCTCCTCAGCGGACAAACCTATACCAGCAGTATCATATTATGGCTGCCCACCCCAAAGAATCTGAGAAGCGGTTGCCTAGGCTGCTTGACTAATTACGGTGGTTAGTACGACTTATACGAATACGCAAGTATTTTCGAAGTAATTCAGAAGACTGAGCCTGAGACTCAGTACTCAGACTGAGTTATGAGAGCCCAGTACATCAATTCTGTTATAAAGACGTGCTATCAGCACGGTCACCACAGGTTGAAGTAATCCATACAATCAAAATGAGGATTGGTTTAAAATCCTTCACAGCATCCTCTAAGTACATACGTGTAATCATAAGCAGTATCTAAAGAAATATTAGAATGAAGAGTGACACCAGATTTAGAATAGACCTGGGTATGACTCATGCAAAGAGATAGAACATTGAGGCCTATGATGGTCTTGATTCATTAGATTGACAATCAGTCAGTTTTGAGAAACTGAGTTACCGCACACCATGACGCAAAAATACCCTCTAGATAGTTTAGCAGGGCTTACTCCTGGCTCTCAGCGAGAAGCATCCTACTAGTGCAGTATAACGTTAAAGACATGTCCTTCAGCTTTTGGAACACGAGGACCTGACAAAAGGAAATAAAACCTTTCAAAATTTTGACAAATTTTTGAGTTTGTCTATTGGAACAGCCATGTCAAAGAGCATTGGAAAGATATTTGCTCCCGACACCACTGGGAAAAGCGGATGGTTTATCTCACGCAGCAAAGTAGTTCGGGAAGCTTTTGTCTGTGCTGGTATTCCAGCCGCTGTTTATAGCACTAAAGGCTTGGTTGAACTAATGAACACAGTCACGCATTGATTCCAAACGACTCAGAGAAAGGTTGCACTGTTTCTGGGAGAACCATGTGAACATCTCACTGCCTAACCTGTGAAAGTCAAACTGTTCTGTTGATTACAGGAAGCGTTGTAATACTTGTGCCAAAATATCGCCACCTGCCATAACACAGCATTTTTCGCTAAGCGCACAAACCTTTTCAACCATGTGAAGCTCTCCTAGCAAAGCGGTAATATTTTGGTTAGCTTGCTCTCGAACTTTGTCAACTTCTTCGCGCGTTTTCTGCCCCGCTTCTTCTATGAGGTTCTCAATCACAGAGCGAAGTTTGTGCAGCTCGCTTTCCGTGTTCGCTTGATCAGCTATAGCTGCATCCCTTTCGTCGGCTGCAGTTTTTGCTAATTCCAAAGTATCTGAAACCTTCCGGGGAAAAAACAAAGGTTCATCTATCACATAACATTACTTATAAGGGCGATTAAAAACCTTTTATATGTCAATACCGCCTTTGCCTTTCTGAAACCTATCAAGCTGGTATAGTGCCTGAATTTTGGTTATTCGCATTTTGCAACTGAAAACTGGATGCAGCATGCATGAAACCCAACTGAGCCTGGGATTCACAACATTTTCTAAAAGCGTCGATCAAATTGTCGGACACTGCCCTGGATTCAGTTAGCTTGCACTACAAGGAAAGCGTCAAGCGCACTTTTTATTCATTTCTGTTGCTTAGTTGTCAACAGTCAACATATGCACTGATTTGTAATGCAGTAATATGATGGGGATTTAAATGGGTCGTTAGAGTCATTCCACTGAACGGTGAAAATCCGTGGCTTCCTTTCCTTGCTTTACGTAGCGCTTCATTAAGCACTTCGTTAGTGTGGTGGCCAAAAACTTGCCGTGCATACAGAGAATTAGTAATGGGTTATTTTCTTGCGTTATTTACGTATTACCAAAGATCATCACGTGAGCACTAGGGGAGTATCCGCTTATCAACGCTGTGACTGCAATTCGGCTTTATTTCTGTCAAGGAAGAATGCCGGTCTGTTTATTCTGATCATTCCACACACACTGAGTTTTAAATGTCCAAAACGTTAGCGAAAATGAGCCAGTTGACTTCTCCCTGATTCATTCTCGAAGTAAGTAGTTTGGTTCTCACTACTTATGTTTCGAAAGGGCATGGGAAATGTTAATAAGGTTAATAATAATAATAACAATAATAATGTTAATAAATCTGATGTATGCTCAGTCATTTTTGTGGAGTGATAACTTCTGCCTATAGGTGGAACAGTTCATTCTTTAAAATGTGAATGAGACATAACTGCAAAGCGTCCCCATGATACCATATTCCTCCACTAAAACGCGCCTTCACAGGTTGATTCAAACGGAACTAATTGTTTAGATGTTGTGTGGAGCAGAGTGCAAGAATTTAGTGATGACTGGGTGGCTTCAAGAGCAACTGCGTAGAATGTGGAGCAAAATTAATTGTGAGGAAGTGTCAGACAATCTCGAAACAGATAACCGTTTTTAGGGTACTGATCCTCACTCAACTGAATTTAAAAGTGAACACCCCATGCGGTACTTACGTGGATCCTCACCCCAGGTGGAAATTTGAGCGCAATCACATTCCAACAAAACCACGTTGAAAGATGCTTCTGAGGAAAATGTGACCATAACTTTTCAAGACGTATCTCAGGCGCTTCTGATAGTTATACGATTAGGTTATTAAACGTACAGCTTGAAATCCACCTAAGTCAAGTGCACCGAGTGCTTTGGCAAACTAATAGCACTTTCGCTGTTTCTAATTTCTGATTGACCAAGGAAGACGAGTTACGGTGTCTTAAGCCTAAAGAAGCGAAAAGAAACTAACCTCAAAGCTGATGACAGAATCAAATCAAACCGTTTCACTGCTGAGGTAAGTGAACGTGGGTATCGTACTTGGTATGACGGAAGACTATGGCAGATATCCGATGCAGCCCCGAACGACATGTCCATTTGTGAGTACGTGGACCCTTACGCAGAGCCAAAGTAATCCAAGCATACATCCCAAGGTCTTCACTCAGAATCAAAATCCGAGTGCCCTCTGTAGGCCATCTGCACGGTAATACTATATCGTTAGTAACGAATTTCAATTCCATGCGGAACAAGTGTCAACAAAACTCATTCGATTTGTCAGCAAGGTTACACACAACTCAGGTGTAAAAAAAAACAAATGAAAGGTACGATATGCAGTTGGAACATTGACACTCTGTAGTTTTCCGGCATTTGGTTGCTGAGGCCAAGTTAGTACTTCCTCATGAATGGTTACAACTTGTACGGGAGCACACCTATCATCCTGAAGATTGGATAGTAGTTATAATCCCAAGCAATAAAAAGGTCATAGTGTGCTCTTGGACTGCACAGTGAGAGTCTAACAGGTCTTTTCAGCTTTTCTTGAGATAACTGTGAGAAAAAATCAATGGATTAATCGTACCCTTTGAAAGGTTTGGTTTACCGTGCGGCAGGCAACCTCATATTTTTCTTCCAAACTGACAAGTTTTCCCTCCAACTCCTTCACACGTTGACAAGCACTATCGTATAGCAACTGAGTTTCTGCCAGTTCAACCTTTACAATGGAAAACGAAAGGAGAGGTCACTTGAAAAGCAGCCTATCCGGATAAAAAAACGCTGACGATAAGTTTGACGGATCAGTAAAAATGGAATACGTTTGGCCAAAATTATGCACACTGATTCATCAAATGTTTACTACCCGGAAAAGAAAGGTCGTCATGTTTCAGAGAAGTCTTCAAGCACGTAGACACAGTCATATTGGTGAGAAAGTAACTGCAGGCTGAGTCATGCCGCAGAAGCTGTGAGCATTAGGTGGAATACGTTGATTCGCAGACTCGGTAATGTAGACCGAAACGGTCAAGTCCTAATATACGCTAGGCTTTAATCAAGGGATTAAATTGAGGGAAACAGGTACCCCTCCAGGCCGATGGAGTTTATTTGGAGAACTGTGCCAAATAAGAACCTAGCAATCATTTGTGTTCATGGAACCTAATTTTAACATAGTTCTGAAAATAGTTTATGTCGTCGTAAAAGAATTAATCACCTCTATTTTGGTTGGATCTGTATCTGACACGACCTTATCATTGACAAAAGTGTTTGGACACATGCGACTACAAAAGTCCAAGAAGCTTGCTTATCCTCACAGAGGAGAAAGCCAAAACAAGTAGTTAAGTTACAGGTACCTGCTTTCTTATTCGGTCTGCGGAATAGCCGGGGCGAATAATGTTCGAATTTCCTGGGGTAGCAGAGTATATGAACGCCACGTTAAGAGTAATAACATCAAAGACCAGAGTATCATAAGGACTGATGTGCCACCCATAATCATTGGGGATCGCATGCGGCGGCTGTGCAAAATCAAGCGGCCAACTAGCCCCGGGAACAAGACATGCTGGGGCTTGTGCAAAAGTTCCCAAAGGAGTCTTCTAAAGAAAATCTTCGATTTCCTCACAGTAAGCTGGTAGCGTATGCTAGCAGTTATGGACTGAAATTCGTCACGTCTCTGTATGGACATCAACTTTTACTAATATTGAATTGAGTGTAAACAGAATCACTGTCCTTATCTGCACGCTCCTGACGGTCCCGTTTTGGACAACACATGTCAGTTCTTCTACATATGTAGACCGAGAAGACGTTAAAGTATAGTTTCAACCAGCCACAAGAAGTGATCCGTATAGAGCTGGAATTTATAGTTCATAGAAAGTGATGGGCCAGGACCACAAATATTCTGAACAAACCACTCCCCTGGGACCCGCCCAATTTGTTTCAAAGCTGCTACTCTATCGTCGCTGAAAGGAAATTTGTTTCGATGCAAACAAATTGGACAGAACACCAAATTTGATGTTGGTAATTAATTGAATGTGACGACTTACTGATGGTGTCTGAGTTCTAAATGTCATATACCAACGAACCTCATGACCCAACAAATAACTCAGTCTTCCGGAGAGTAGAAGGAAATGGATGTCGGCAACATTGTCCAAGAAGAACAGAAATAGTGGGTGTTAGCTACAGCAACCCAACAAGAGGCAGTCCTGCAATGAAAGGCTATTCTAATGAAGGTCATACAATGACATTCCCAGGTAGCTAGGCCTAGACGTTGGACCCTCACATAGAAACTCAAGGAGACCATACCCCATTGGGACCAAATATTCCTTCCTGCGATAGCCTTTCGCCTAGAAATTACTGTTCGATAAGAACGGGAAAATCTGTATCTCCCTAAAAAAATCCTCCCCAACGTCATCACGCCAAGTTGGTTTGAAAACCCTTAGTAGAATGAAATCGATAAGCACTGGAACGTTAAACGAAGATGGGTAAGTAGGTTACTGATTCTTGGCCGACCAGTACAAACCCAGACCATCTGTAAAATCTAAAACACTTGACAGGTATACCCCTCAAGGTTCACACATCTACATGGGCGAGATGACTCAGTGGTTAGAGCACGACTTTACCGACCGGAGGGTCCGTGGTTCAAACTTGACTTCTGCATCTCGACTTCCCCTGTCTAGACTTGGGCAACCTGGCAGTATCCCAGCCCTCGTGCTTGCTTCGGCTGGCATGGCAGCTAGGCACCGAAAGGGTGTTATAGCTGAGCGACACATCTATCAATGCTCGTTTCTTACGTCACAGTTTAGCAGACGTAGCTCATTTTAAATTCATATTAATGCAATTACCAACATCTAAACCACAGCAAACTCATCCCACCTCCTCACAGTTTTTAAGATACTAATCAGTGGTCAACCATGACACATGAATGACCACAAAAACAAAAATCCATACGGGTTAATCTTTTCCTCCCTTCTCTCTTCTGTACATATTTTTGGTGATATGCATTAATAAGCCCATAACAACTTTTCACCACATCCGTTTGCATCCACAATCGAACTACAAGACTGTGCATGAAAATTTAGCTATGACGCATTCTAGAATCACTGAGTGAATTAGACACACGACTTGGAGAACGTTCTTGTTGACTTTTTTGGAAGGCACCTTCAAAACTCCTACGTAAAAATGACATTCATCAAGAATGACCTAAAGCAAACTTAACTTTCAGTAGAAACATGAACATTCATGCTGGTATACTATTGCACGAACCACATAATTTTTGTGTTATTATGATCAACTAGTCACAATGGCTTCTGGTTTAAACAATAAAGAGAATCATTTTATTCACCAGGTTTCATTATGTTTGTATAAGATGGGTGACTGCAAGTGACATTCAAAAGCAAATTCGTTTTCTAGAACATACGTTCCAGCTATTTCGTGGGAACAACAACTGACTGGTTTATCGTCGAGTACTCTGGTGCAGTTTTCTCATTATGCATACTGTTTCTAGTTGTAATCGCAAACATCGGTCGATACCGCCAAAAAGAGTGGCACTTACTTTGAGCTCATCCTCTTCAGCTGGTCTCCGATGCTTGAAGTTAACTTCTTTGGCATTATCCCTCTCAGGTAACTCATCAGTTGGAGGCTCTCCATCGTTTGTTGATGTTTCACTGTTGGAAAATGAATATGGCCAGTTGAGCTTGCATTTCAGGTTGATCTTCTCTGGAGGGACAACATAGTAGAACCAACCAAGTCACGTCTTCCTAAAATATAAACTCTTCTGCGAGAAAGCCCTTCTTTTTGGTATGCTTTTTTTGGAAATGACCAGACCACTGAAGAAATTCCTAGGCAAAAAGCAAAATTTGCCACTAATGGGAGCTAGTCTCTACCACTGCGTCTCTCAGGAATAAGCCAATCGCCCGTAAAACAAATGTACGCAGCTCCCAGAACTGACTTTTTAAAAGACGCATTTTCTTTCACGGAATTTCTCAGTCCTTTCAACTGGTCTTCCTGTTGAACTTTCTGGTATTGAATCTGATGAGTTTGTGCCTCAGAAGATGTTGCCAGTTTGTAAAATCGTAGCTCATCTTCCATACGACTGAGTTCCTCTTCCAGTCGGATACGTAAATTTGACTCCGCCCAAAGTTCCTAGAGCAAACACTGGTGAGTGAACGAGACATACCTCTTTGAGAGATTCGACTTGCAACTCTAAATTCTGTACAAGGTTATCTTTATACATGCTGGCACTTGTGTTGCTAGGGCACTGGGTTTGTTCCAAATGCAGTTTCATCTGTTCCACCTCCAACTTTAGCTGTTGAACAACCGACTAAATGCCGATGTTTCAGACGACAGGCTGAAAACTACCATTTCCTTAGTAATCGTTTCTGTCATTTGTTTCATCCGCATAGGTGAGAATTCAACTTGAGATTTCATTATTGTCAAGCAAGGAAAACGCAACAGCCATCAAATATCTGAAAAAGAAAAACGAGTGGACTTTATTTTTGCAATTTTCCCCTCAGAACGAGCCGTCAGTTAGGAATGTATTGTAATATAACATAACATAGTATAATATAATGTAATGTAAGTATACTACAATATAATGTAATACAGTAGAGTGGTAGAGTAATAACATAACAATCCAATATTATACTGTAATACAACACAACGGTGTAAATCAGTTTGATTTAATATGATGTAATATACTATGATATAACACTATAAATAATGTAAGGCAGGACAATCATAATAATGTTAAAATCGTTTGAATAGATACGGTATGTTTTAGACTATTATTTTTTTCAAAAACAACTGTGGATTGCCAGAAGTTGGCTACCTTGAAGGAGCGCTGACTAGCATGTAATCGAATGGTTTTCGTCATAACGGTGGCCTTCTAACCCTAATGAGTAACTCTGGAAAGATCGAGGAAAAACGGAATTGCATTGGGCTTTTTGAGTGGAAATGAACCCAGTATATCCAGGAACTGTAGGCAACTAGATGTTTGTGGGAGCTGTCTACTAACCGGTTAAAAATGTCTTGTTTGAACAGCTGCAGAAATGTAAAACTTACGTGACCACCACAGATTAGTTGATCTTATTCAAGTTTCAATACGGGCGAGCGCATACACACTACAGTCTCACTGGAGACCCTATTAGCACCTTTTGAATATAACGGTAAAACAAACCGTTTTAGCCATTTCCAAGGTGCATGTGGTAGTGTTCATTTCAGTGAAATGCGAAAATGCAGTACATTAAAGGTGCATTACCTGTGAATAAGTTGCGATGATTAAGCACCTCAACGTTGGGACCTTGCGTTCTTAACTAAGGATTATAACTGGATAGCAGGCTGTTCACAGCATTTGATCGACTGTTTAGGATTCCTGCGATGGTTGCCACAGGATTCAATCTGTGCAACAAATTCTTGCGAGTTTGAAGGTTTTTACAATAACCTATTAGTGAGTATTTATAGACTAACAGCTAAGAATCCGGCTGATTTACGTTTAAAGAAGCTAGACCCTTTATCATCGATCTTGGGGATTTCAGCTTTGTTGATCCTTAGTGTTCCGTAATTTGGGTACATTTTGAACTTGACACAACCCACATGTTACGTTGCGCAAATAATTACAAAGTCGAAAGTGACTCTGATTCAGTTTGGGCTCACTGCTCCTTTTGTCCAACCGCTATTCTCACAATTCCTTCCAATCTAATACAACCGTAAGACTGTTGGCTTTACTGGAAGAACAGCCACTGCTCAAATACGATTGAAGTGGCCCAACATTTCATTGCTGTAATGCAAAATCGGGAATCTAAAGTGACTTATGATTTAAAATTTCTAATGTCAGGTGACCATCATCAGATAGTCTGATTTACACGAGGTCACTGTTTTGACCACGATATATTGCCGCCAAGCTGACTCACAATACCCAGTGCTCGCCGTAGTGCTGGTTTGAGAGTAGAAAATTTCAGTTATACCTCCTCCATTTCCGTCGAAATGAGCTTTTGCAGTTCATACTTAAGGATAGAAATTCCATATTCTTTTGGCGTAATTACTATAATCACCGCAGAATCAAGGTTACTGTCTCAACAATTAGCGTTCTATATTGCCTAATGGTAGTTCTGACAGACTGATGGTTCTACAGTGCATGGGAGATGACCCATTCTTCTCTGTCAGTTTTCAAGCTTGTCCTTCTACTCCCAAAATGTTGACCTCGATTGAACTTCACCTTCATCAATTTGTGTATTAGTATTTCACAAGCGGCCAGTAAGAGTGCTACATGTCGATCTTCAAGTAGTAGACGTACATGCTTGCGAATAGTTGTGCGTGTCCTTTGGTGAAGAATCAACCTGGCTCTAAATGCGTCAAAAGTATCTAGTAACGGTGAAAATCTTGCCGGTCAAAAGTACTGACTAGATCGCATCCAAAGTCCTATTCAATTGACTGCCAAAGTTTGAGACTTGGAAGTGAGTGGCTGTCTTTTAAAAGCCTAGAAAATAATCCATTGTTTTCGACAGCAAAGCTTCATTCTGCTGAGTAAGCCACGAAAATTTTCGTTAAGGCATACAGAGAATAGTCCATCTGGTATAATCCTATAATAGTACGAAGCTTAGATGTCGAATATGCCACAACCATTTGCTGGTCAAGACGACAGAACAACTTGTCAGCTGTGCGACATCTATTCAGTTCACACGTTACGGTGCCTGACGATTTGTATAGCAAACCTTTTCAGCCAATGTGGTGCAACTCGTAGTTTCCGCCCAAAAAACTTCTACAGTTTCTAAACCCGTTGCGTGCCCAGTACCAAAGTGATTCCCTCCAGTTTCCGAGTAAATGCAGACCGCCCGAAACTCACCTGCATTCCTTGGTGGTATGCGTAGTATTTTTCTTATCAATTTTACTACACAGACCCCCTGTTTCCTTTTTGTATCTGGGCCCTTGTGCAGTCATCCATACAGTTGGGTGTGATACTTTATGCACAATCCGTAGACCTACCAAGGGACAAGTTTACCTCCTATTGCATTCATGTATAGCATGTAGATTTTTCTTTTTGCATGGTCTCTATGGACAAATCACTAAAGCTGATTTCTGCAGCACGACATTCAGTCAATGCTTGAATACCGACCGCCTTAGGTAGAGACGACAGCTGAGTTCGAAGAGTTTTGCATGCGTCTACTGCAAAAGAAACAAAATATCGTTGAAAAGCTACGCTGAAATTCAGAAATTACCCCGAATTAGCGAAGAACTGGAAGAACTAAGCTGGGAATGATATGAAGTCATGCAGTGTAGCCATTTGAAAAATAGGTAGGAAAATCATCTAGTCTCCCGTTACAACTCTTTGAATGCTAAGATCTATTTTTGGAACTATCTTAAAAACTTTCACGTTACGACAGGTCCAACAGATCCAGTGTGTTAGAATTTGTTGTCCTTGACGAGTGTAATACTGTGTACAATAAGGCCCTGGTATCATGAAACAGCCAGATTCATTGGGCGTGGTATGCGAAGGAGGATAAGCAAAGCGTGGACTCGAGACATTAATCTCCTAAAGGGTGCTTTACCAACCGAACTACTAGCAGCACCTGATAACATCACATTTTTGCACTTGAGATTCACACGCAAGTCAACTTAGTCATGCATTGGCTACTTTGTCAAGCATAAGTGGAGACAAACTAAGAGATACTGTGGAATTCACGGGACAATAATGAGATCTTTGGGTCTTCATCTGTTCACCCCCAAAGCTATCAGTTAAGAGGAGACTAAATTTAAGATTCCTGACTTGCTTAATAATTTTTTGCTTTAAAAAGTACATTGGCGTTGAATGTGTAAATACCGCTGTCACGTTTGGTTTAGTTTAGCTCAGGCAGTTCTGAGCAGCTCCATTTAAAAGTTCCACGGCATGAGACCCATTGTGTGCTGATATTTTTTGCGGTGTTCAGTTTGAACCGTGTTTACCGGGGCAGAGATTCCTAGATCTTATTATCCCGTAGCGTCAGAAGGATTTCTTAGTCACATGCTACGTGAGCAGAAGTGGATGTAGAGACAGTGGAATTTTTGTGCACGATTCTTAGTCTATGAATTGTGTGACTTTGAATACCGGATGAACTTTCGCCATGTGTGTTGCTATCGAGCGCTTCGTATCATCAACAAATAGCTTTTGGTTTGTGCAAAATCCCAAGAGTGAGCTGCTGATGTAGAGCAAAAAGGGTAAAAGCCTCCTTGAAAGCGGGTGTCCACCCACTCTATGCAGTGATTTTTCCTCGCCTGAGGTTTTGGAATATCCCTTTGCCTACAGGAAGCTTTGGATTTTCCACGGAGGAGATCCTTCAGTTCTTGTCTGCTCAGACAAAGGGCACAGTTGTCTTTTGGACAGCATATTGTTGGCTGATTTACGGAGTTTAAATCTGAAGTGCCCCTGGTTCGCCTGCGGACATATTTTAGGGTTCAGCAGATCTGCAGGATACCTTCATCTGAGAGGCAACGTTTATAAATGCACTATGTCAGTGAACTGGTTGACTAGCAACCGATGGTAAAATAAGTCACCATATTTATCCTTCAAATGAATACCGAGAGTACTCACATGAACAGGTGGTTTTTAATGTCCATAGCTTTGCTTTGTCACAACCGGGTATTTGTATAAAAGCAACATCATATGACGGTCTCAGATCTAAAATATTTAAATGCGCTCAGGTGAAGAACTGCTCCCGCATTGGCATTTTGAGATTTGCACAACATCAGAAAGCAGACCGAACGCTATATCTTTACTCCTGACTCTAGTTTGTTGGCTCAAAATTCAAGGCCATTTGTCAGCCCAGGTCATAAGGCCAGATTAGCCCAAAAACCACAAATATACTATCGCTCTGTACATGGTTGCACCATCCTAACACTATGAGTACCCAAATTTACAACTTATACGTGCGGAGCGCACTTGCAAGACAGGTTGACACACTCAATTAAAATTACCGAGAGGGTGGACTGCTAACCAGTACCATGAACCGAACTTAACTAATCCGGCCAGTAGGTCTGGTTGGCCTTTGTGCAATAAGACTCAAGAGCATACTCAGTGTCGGGCGTATTTCCAGCTTCAACAACAACAATGATAATACGTTCATCAGCTTCAAAAGAATCGCAACCCAGGGAGTAGATTGAAAGCTTAAATCCCGATTTATGCTAGTTTGTGTATTCTAAGAGCACTCAATGGAAGCTCAGATAGAGACGAGCGTTTTTACACCGTTCAAAAGTTGGCTGGAGAATCGCAATGTCGTCCAGTGTGGTTGTTTTTAGCCATGTTTCAAGCCATTAGAATAAGACAAAAATCAAAAGCTATCTCTCCCGAAAGATCGTTCGCGGGACATCAAAAAAGTTAGACCATTGAATTACTCCACTACTAGTGACGAAACCCAAAACTGTCAGACTGCTAAAGGTTCACCCGTATTGGCACTGTTGTGTTATAGCCCAGACCGGATTGTTTGGGTGTTTAGAGAATTGATATGTCTAAAAAGTTCTTTGAAGACTATTAGGTTTGAAATATTAAAAGAATAGTTTGAGCTATGGAACAAAAAACAAATGATTGAACCACACCTGATATTTCAGTGGAGCTTTTAAAAATTAGCAGTGGGGCCGTTTGGCCGATAGCTAAAAATTTGGATTATGAGTAAAGGCTTCCGCTCTATTCTGAATTGAGCGTTAAAAAGCTAAAGACATTCAACTTCACTTACAATCTCAATTAGCGTGTGGTTTCTTGAAATCGTTAAGAATGACGACTACAAAAACAAAATCTTATACTGGAGTGGCTGAGATCGACCAAAATCTAACCACCAAAGCAGTCAGTTGGCTTCAGGGAGAACTGAAGATATTTTCTACTCTTTTTGTCAGAATAATTTTAATCATAGACTTTTTGGGATGGTTCACTCACAAATGAGTGGAACAATGCACATTTCTGTACTAAAATTTGAAGCAAATCATTTCCAGCCTGTGGTATTTTGGAAACCAGCGAGTAAGCTAGTAGGCCAGTTTATTAATGGTAGTGGAGCTAGAAGAAATCTTATAGTTTGCGTTTAAGTATGTAACCGTGGCGCTACTTGTCCTTGCATCACTGAAAGCCCAACTGATGCAGGCTAGCAGCCGAGCAATCCGTTTAATACAAAAATTTGGTGATACAGAGTAAGACTAATCCCTTTCATTGTTTCCGAATTAGTCTTGTTGCTCCGTTTTTCATGCATTTCTCGGTCACCAACTCCTAGCGAACCAGCCGAGTACTGAACAAAGAACATCAATGGAGGACGCAAGGAATCCAAAATGTGAGTGACAAGACAAGCCACATGCTACTGTTAACAAAAACCAAAACAAATGTGGAAGCTGTCATACCATTCAGAGCTGCTGCCGAGATAAGTCAGGCTAAGGAAGAGCCGTATTGCGTATGGATGGCTCCTCATCTTAAGTTACCCTGGTAAAGTTTTAGCAACAGAACACCAAAAGAAAGACACGAATTTGTTGCCCGATCATTTGGCGAAGACATACCTACCCACCTAGCAGCTGTGTACAGAAGTTATAGTAATGGGGCCACGTGTGTGTAGACCTAGACTGAGAACGCACTCACCAGCCAGCTGTTTAGCACCTAACTCCAACTTTTTTCAAAGGATCGTTCAACCCACAAGCAAGAAGTTCTTATTTTTGCGAGTGCCGCAATATTTTGCATGTGCAAAAATTGTTTTTTGGTGACGATTTATGAACCTGAATGTAGTGTTGTTCAGCACTTTGCAACTATTTGCGGCAGTTATAGCACGTTAGCCACCAAAACGTTGTGACTAAACCGTTGTGTTAGCCAAAATTGGTTGGTGTTACACATGCCAAAAAGCAATCTTTTGGTCCTTCATAAAGCTCACTTCCAGACTCTGTTGCAAAACGCAGAGAAAACCTACTGAGTGAGTTTTAAAATAATCAGCCAAGAGAAGGCTTAACAACGCTACTGGAAAATACGAGACTCAAACGTATTCAATAGACAAGGAAATACCCAACAAGTGCAAAAGTAAATACTGGCTAGAAAAGCTCACGAGAAATACGTAGCATGCCGAGAAAATGGCTTTCAAATGTATCACTACCTGTATTATTCTCATGAAAAAGGACAAATGTCAGCTCTGCGATAGTGAACAGTACCATGGCACAATCTAGGACTTCCAAGGCGGGGCTTTTATCTCAGGGTGCCGCAGCCGGATGACCCAAACTCACTAGTTTTGAAAGACGGTAGTGTGAAGAGATTTCACGACCCCCCATCAGTGACGCCACTATGCGCTGAAAGTCCCAGGAGCAGTGTACGGTTGTTTCATCCTTTTCTGGAATCATCAGCACTGGGCATCTCACAAAGCTCAGTGGCTGGACACTCAACCGTATGTCCACGAGCGGTTGAACAGCATCAGTCGTCCGTCAATCACAGAAACCAAATCACTTTGTCACTTGTTGACTGATATCTCGAGTGACGACTTCCCAGAAGGATTTTTCGTCTATCTCGTAAAATTATTCTTCTTCTGTCGGTAATGTGAAGAAGTTTGTTAATTTTTGATAAAGGTTTCATTCTTTTAATGAGTGAACCAGTATTTATCATGTAAAATGACTGCGGCATCTTTTCAACTATGAGTTCCAAGCAGAGTAAAGAATATACAACCGAAGTTCAAGGCTTATTAGGCCAAAATCGAAATGACAACGACCGTGGTCTAGCGAACGACTATGAAACAACCTCTTAAAATGTGTGGCCCTGGAGACGTCAGAGAGATTCGTTATAAAAGCGTCCTATAGCTGCCAGCATACCAGAAACGTAGTGCACTATGCTCAGCGTAGATTTTGATTGTGCTTGCATAACTATTCTGACCCTGGCTAGTGAGTGGGTTTGGAAAACAAGGGGGATTACCTACAAAGTTTTCTTTGACTTCGGTAGAACAACCGTTTGCATCTAGCACTCTTTAATGCCAGCAGGTTGGTAATACTAAACATAATACTATCATTGAAAAATCATACAGTCAACTGAGGCACCTTTTTTCCAAAGAGGGGGATAAAGCGTCTTCCTAAGGGCGAGTCGCGAAAGGGCGCGTAGTAAAATACACTCTCCTGGGCTAAATATTGTTAACGCCCTACAGAAATAGCTTACTAACTACCAGGCTCCTTACGCATGCCGTTCGTTTGCAGTATAGGGATCTGGGAGCTCCTTAAAAGCCAAAATAATGAAATAAATTTACGAGCAAATATTAGTGGGTTAGATAAATGGTTTAGCAACAGAAATCTGCTTGGTAAGTTTGGGTAGTGCAGTTGCCACGAAGAACCAAAATGTCCAGTCTAAAGTTTGAACCTACTGCAGCAATTCGGACCACGTCCAACTTTGATGTAGTCATCTGACGTGAATTAAAAATAGATCTGCGCGGTGGTTCTACGGACCAGATTTTTGAAAGTTTTGAGGACGCGCCTGAAAAAAGGCATGATGAATACAGCGATCCTCTGAACATCCACGCATTTCTGGTAGCGGGCGAAATACACGTGTACAATGAAAAAAACATGCTGGTTCAAAAAAGTTAGGAGGACAAGCGCCAGAATTCTGTCGAAGACGAGGAGGGAAAGTACGGGGTGAATGGCTCCGCACTATTAAGTATTGACGTTGCGGAAATATGACATTTTTTAAACTGGCAGCGATACCCTGTCGCCTAATCAACACGTAGCAAACACATGAAAAGACACGAAGTGAAGCTAGGCCAACCGTCGATAAATGGGTAGTTGTCACATGTGTACCAACTGTCAAGGCAAACAACTAAAGGCTGAAAGTGTCTCACAGAGTTCCCTATCCTGGCCAAAACCCAAAAGAACTTCAAAAGACTAGGTTAGATGGCCTGTACCTTACGCTATGCAAGTTGGTGCATCTCTGATAAGCGAGCTGACGACCCATCTGCAGAATTTTACGGACCAATACAGAAGGAAGTAGAATAGATGACTTTGAATATAAAGAATGCTTTTAAGAAGAACACAAGAACTTTCTGCACGAACCACCGTGGCATCAGCTTGTGGGTCATAACATCTGGGGTGCTATCTGGCATCAGGACCCAGAGGCTGGTTGACAGCAGGGACAGGCAGATCCGAATGCACCGACCACATCTTCATTCAGAGGCAGGATTTCGAACAGTATTAATCTTTCAAACGTCTAACTTTGATACCTTTTCTTGATGGTAAGCTAGCATTTGTCGTCAGAATCAAGTACGGGCCTGGAGGCCAAAATGTCTCTGCTAAATTTCCATCTCTTATAAAGTGGCTGTACATAGGTCCTTGTAAGCATGCATGGATGCACTGCAATTTATCACCTGACTGCATCATTTATGGGAGTGTGAGATGAGGTTGCCCTGTTTCACCATTCCTACTCTAATTTTTGGTAGATGTGCGGCCAGAATTCCCTCTACCTTTCGACGAAGCCTCGGGGATGGGAAAGCACATGGGCTTTTATTCGTAATGAATGAGCCAGCATATAATATTGCTATCTTTTAGTTTGGTCCTTTACAGGTTCAAGGCATTATAAATAACCTATATCTACCCAACGCACAATCTGCTGTGGGCCTCAAACTTTTGAAGCGCAAAATGATGCTACAATCTATCGCCGGGGTAAACCTTACCACATTGTCACCAACTCACACAATCAATAAGGCTTATTGATTTTTTCCTTGGGTAATTGCATAAGTAGTGTACTTTGGAGTAGAATGGCCGGAGGGAAAACTTCCCGAAACCGAAGCGAAAAGGAAGTTAGCCAACTATTGGCAGCAGTGGTATCGGAGTAAAGTCAGTATACCTGTTAATTTCAGCCTCCATAATTCAAACTCATCCGTCTTTGTATAGCATAAAGGCAGTTTCTACCTGCAAACGAAGTGCAAACGTTCCCGGTGCCAAAAAATCGTTGTTCCGGAGGTACTGATTCGGTCTTGCGGAAGGATTGGGTTAGCACTATGGAAGTACACCGTATGATTTTGGAAAGAATGCACGCTTCAGCTACTGACAGGCTACGGAGACTTCACATCATCTGCTGGCTGGGACGTGTGTTTCATGTGTCAAAGCACCACCCACACAGCCTTTCTTGCTTAATCCTGTGGTGAGTAGAAATTGCTAAGCAGAGTTTAACAGGGCAGACTGTGACTTGTCAACGAAGTTTAAAAGCACTAGTGGGTGGTCTACACTACCGGAGGGGAAGATATTTGTTTGAATTCGTCCTGTTATCGCAACCCAATAAAAATTAAGAGTTAGGTTCATTAAAACAACTTCAGTTCAGCTGATAGTCGGCCGTGGCTTGGCAAAACAGGATGATGGCGAGAACACATGCGGCACTTGAAAAGCACGTAGTCTAAATGTTCAGTGTAATGAAAGTTTTTGAGCGCGCACTGGTTAACGAACTTATTTTGTCATGGGAACTTCCGGTGGGGCCAAGGGGGGCCTTCCAGTTGCCCTCAAAACCAATGAACACTGAACTGAACATTGAAAGAAATCCAGGGAGATACACCGATAGGACACCTAAACAAAGTTTTTCAATCTCTCTAGTTTTGGCTTTCTGGTACCTCAAGATAGATGGACCACGTAGTACGTGGTTTCGCTCGACAGACAAAAGGCGGTAACCAAAATAATAATGGGTGACTTAATTGCAGTTACGAAAAAATGAAAATCATATAATCTTCTAAGGAATCCACTGCTGCTTCTATGCTTCACTGACTGTTGATATACTGAGTCTAAAGACAGTCTACTGCCTGTCTTTTTATGAAAAGTTCTATCCGCAGTTGTGGCCGGAGGGAATTACTAGCTTTCGATGTCTGCATGCCTCACTTCCGCGTCCGCAGGGTCGAACGGACATGCAACTTGAAGCTAGCCTTAAGCCATGCCATTTTTAGTGGGGGTGAGTCTGAACAGCGATTTCCTTCGAGGCCATGGGCTGTCTTCGAATGATATTTGCAATACCCTTTTTTCAGGCCAGTTGTAATGTTGGTTGACCCTCTAGGCTGTTTGTCTTCTGCACGCGTCAGTTATCCTTTTTGAACCGTACTTCATATCTCACTAGTCACCACTGTGCACAAGTGGTACGTACCGACTGGTATATGAAGCTAGTTCACTTCCAGTCCTGCAGTCCGGGTGCAGCACGTATCCTCTTTGTCCCCAGAATTCAGGGTTCGGTTGAACCAGGGTACACAGTTAACGGTTCTGGTCTTCCACAGTATACGAAGTAATATTGCTCCCTTACACCTTCTCCTTTTCATTTTTGCAGGCTTGTTCCGGTCTTTTAGTTGGTTGAACTGCACTCCTACCAGGTTTTTCCTTCCAGACGATGACGGTATTAAATTCAGTGTAAGCCAATCATCAAATCCCTTCGCTTGAACATTGTCCAGCAGTTGCTGATTGTTATAACTTTTGGGTTGACAACTTAATTCAGTTGCAAGCACGCACATGCTTTTACATAATAGGGGGCAATCCCTTCTTGCTTTCGGAACCCGCTGCACTCGATCAATTTCGAATGCCGTTTTGTGAAGATTGATGTATGCCAATTTTTCAGGTGTTCAACCACGCAAGCAGTTTTAAATTCCGCTTTCACCATAACGCTTTGAGGTTTGTGCTTGAGAACGTGGAAGCGGTTTTAGAATCCCTACAGAAAGGCTTATGGGTACACCTTTTTAATGGTCCATATTTCGCGAGTGCCACACTGCTTTACAGCTTTTCAGGTCTGTGAGTATTCCAATTATCTATACCACCCGCACAATACAGGCAGCGAAAGGAAATATCAAAGTGAACTGGCCTATATTAGGGAAAGCGGTTGCCTAAAAACAGTCGCGCAGACAAAGTGACCTACTTTTCACTAATATAAAAGATTCCTGGATTACTTTGTGTTTAAGAAGCAGATAGCCTTAAGATGGTATGATCCGTTCATACAGGTTTTGTTTGCCCCGTGGGTTCAGATTCTTACAAAAGAGGAAAAAAGGAAATATCAAGCAACCCACATGAAGTTGCGTTCAAATATCTTGCAAGACTTCGTTGACAGTCTGCCAGGCCATTTTATGCTTGGTAGACACCTCTCACCTAGGACTCTTTTCACACATATAGCTAAAAATATGCTGTAAGCAGCCGTAAGATAACTTCACCAAGGTGAAAGACGTTTCTTTTATAGCGCAATTTTGCGTCCGATTTGGCGCTGTTGCGTTGGGGGAGTCATTTCACTTAACTGTTGTTGTACATCGTTAGCGGGCAATTCTGCAGTTTCCAGTCCTGTTTAAAACGACTATGTGATGAGGACACAGAGCTTTACACAACTGAATTCATCTTGAAAGCACTTAAATTTTCATTGGATTGCTCGCGTCTTTCCTAAATCCACTAAAGAATTTCGGTGTTTAAACCAATTCTCTCTAGTTTGTGCTGACATGCGCTGTGGATATAACCACTAAAAGTAAGTTCACGTAACCGGTGTTTTTATTGCCTTTTGGTCAACGCGAAGAAACACTTTTGCCCTATAGCTCGATGATCAAGTTGCAGTACAAATGGTCTGTATTCAGAGATGTTTTATTTGGGTTTTCTCTAACGATCTTTTTAAATGCGCATGTATTTTAGAAAACTGTGCAAACAAGAGAGCTTTCGAAATGTGCAATCAATTAGAGCTCAGTAACATTGCTCTTCAACTGCGCGTCACTGAACCCAAAGGGACCATGCAAAAGGCGGTGCCTAGATGGGTGGTCGACTTTGGTGGGAAATAATGGATTTATGGATTACACGTAATAACGTGGCCCACGTTTGTCAAAGTTTTTCTTAAGCCGAAATAACCAGTCATCTTGTCAAGAATTGATCCAGGGCAAATATTCGACTCCTGTCTATTATCGGAACGGTAAAACCTCCAATAAGTAGTAAATGAGATCGGCTGCAAAAACGAAGCAGAATGTTGTGATCATCTGAATGAATGAAAGAAGTGAATCGGGTCACTCCTGCAGGTAGTTCTAGATTTTTACGTTCCAAGCGTAATGTGATCCGTAATTCGTCGGTTTTTGTAGGAACATCTGCGGTGATAAAGGTGGAAGTAATCGGAAGATTTTGGAGATATATATGTACCCTGAAAAGGGGTGTTTTAAAATGACCATCTCATCCTCTTATTGATCACTTAGCTACGTCCCATTAAAATTGATGTGTGCATATTCACCAAGGATAAACTGTCTGCTTTCGTTCAACGTACTTCCGAGCCTGAAGCAATTGGTAAGAAAAATTTGAGCCACTGCTTTCTGGGTATAGAAGACACCGCAAATGAAGTGATCAAATGGATTGACTTGACTGGCTGATTTTGATAAAGCCTAAACATATTTTGTGGCCAGATTATCGCCATCCTCGGCGTTGCACTGAGAAGGATGGTCAAAGGCCAAGAGAGCCTAACCTCAGCCCTCCCTCTAGGAGGTTTGTTCGCAGACTGATTACAACCACCTAAGATTTCGCCATATGTACCTTACTTTGGTCTATACTAAGTGGAAAAAGACTGCAGCGGAACCGTTGAAATTTTCGATAAGGAATGGATACAGAATCCGGAAGTAGCCAACTTTTGTGTAAGGGAGCTTACAGGATATCCCTCTTGATGATTCTAATGCTCTGTCAAATAGGAGCAGTAAGAAAGCTTGAACCCCCCGTTGTTTGGAATGACAGTCATAAGGGCAATTTTTGAAGTATTTCTGTCGTGTGCTGGGATGTATGAAAAGGTATCAGAGTTAAATGTTTGTCAAGGCCAGAAAAGTTGTTAGATCCATTGTCTTGAATAAGAGTCCCAATAGAGCTTATTTCCAAGTCTTCCATTATTAGTTGTGCGTTATCTGTGGAGTACAAATGTCCGAGACACCACACTCTAATATAATGGTACCAAATTCCCTACTGTATAACAAGCGGAACAGGCTGCAAGGCAGGGCTGGTGTACTCTGTGCAGATACAGCACTGCATATTCTGACGGTAAGGATTACTAGGGTGACCTAAATCTCGAGGCTTTATGTGGGGAAGCAAAATAGGGCGAGTTCTATCAACGTAGTGATAAAAGCAGATATAAGTTTACATCAAGGATTCGTCCAAGTGCTCAAGTTGCGTGAACCTCATGCCTTCTAAATGACAACAAAGTGCAAAAATGGTAATGTAGGGTATCCCTATCAATGGAGTTGTTAATGTCACTTCAGCTTGACAGCTCAAATCGCGGTCACTTTCCCTAACCTAAACATAAATGTTAGTGAGTTTTTTCGACCGGAAGACGACTAATAGGTGTTGCTGTAAGGTACTTTGAACACTCTGAGATAAAAAAACGTTTTGGCCGAGGTGAGCTTCCACACTGGCGTTGTTCATTAGTGATGTACCTGTTGGGAAGCCTTGCACTAAGTCTTCAGTGTCTACAGCAACTGGTCACTTTAAAAACAGCTCGGAAGCCGTCTTTATTTTGGTTTATCTGGCTCAGGCTATGGACTCATTATAACCAAACACAGTGAGGGGTTTAGTGAACGATAGTATTAAGATTAATGAGCTATGTTCGGAAGTCCTTGTTCGACTTGGAAGATGACGGTGTATGTTTCACCAGCACAAACAAGAAGATGAAAGTGTACGAATCATGGGTTAACAGGTGCAACCAAACCAGGTGCACTTCTGTTTAACGCTCTTGCTACATAAGCACAAAGAGTATCACACATGCAGCGTCCAGTTATCCGTTGGATGTGCCTGATTGCCAGGAGGGCTTCCAAAGCATGAAGATCTACTACTGTGAACCAGATAATCAAACATAAGCTGTCCTTGTATGACACTGTCCCGCAGTAGCAGTGGGAACTTCAGATTGACTCATAATTCTATTTGCAAATTCGGTGTGATATTTGGTCACTGTTGTCTCTGTCATATAGGGGGGCGTTAACTGGCTACTGCATGTAAGTGCGCAAGCGGACTGTAAGCGAATACTAGACAACGACTGGGCTTGGCTTGAGTAACAGATAAGGTTTTCCAGGTTAACGTAATTGGGGCTACAAAAGAAAGCAGTGTTTTTTTATTGAAAACCCTTGCTGAAAAAAACTTTGTGGAAGACTGACCCTAACGCGGCAACACGAACTGAAAACGGATACTGTCAAATTGGGTTCTGTGAGATCTTCACTCCCTCCTCGGTTGGCTCCCGAGGATTCTCCTTGTGCTCATCCGGAGTCCCTAGAGGATGCCTGGAGATTGGGACAGTGCGAGGTCGTGGTGAAGTATGGAATGAGGACCTACACCAAAATCCACGTGCTTACTGTAACTTCAGTCGAACGCGGCAAAAATTAGCAGGCAAATTAAACAGTATGTAACTGAGATCGCTATTGCACTGCAATATACAGCCTTCAAAGCAAGTGATGGTTGCGCTCGGGAGCAACTTTGGTGTCAGAATCATCATCTGATTACAGGTCGAGTGAAGTGTAGTAGTTGGCTACATAACACATCAATTTTGGACGAATATTTCTCTCTAAGGGAACAGGGTTGAACGAAATACACTCATTTGCAAACAAATTTCGTTTTGCGAGAGAACCACCTGGAGCCCAGCTGAATCTCTTGTTTTTTTAATGATGTTTCTTAGAAACAAATGAGTGTATTTCACTAACTTCGTACAATTCGGGTTCAACTAGAACATAAGGTTGACGGAAACGCAAGGAATCCGCCTACCTGATGTGCCCCAAGAAGAGCAAAAGCGGTCGTGGGCTGTCGAGGAATTTTCAGCAACCTTACGAGTAGTGCATTACGTCGAAACAGGGACGATTTATTTATACGAGCCAAAAAATTTAGTTCAAATCGGGAGCTTATAAAATGAAAAATTGCATCGCCTTCCCACAATTTCGAAAGAAAAGGTCGTAATTAGTCCCCGAAAAGTGCGTTAGGTGTCGTATCTTGTGTTACAAAACTTGCATTTGGGAGAATGCGACCAGTGAAACAAACCAGGCTCTGGAAAGACGTTTACTGCTAGCTGAATAATTGGGATAGTCAGTCAGCTAGAGACACACTGGGTTACTAGAGCGTGGGGTGAAGGCAGTATTTTCCTTTAAGGATAACACCAACGAGAGGAACGAAAACCGTCCTGCCCTGTGGGGATATTTACCAAGACAGAATTTGTACTTCTTAGACAGTAATTGGATTACAGTCCCTCAACAGTGTGCCATTTCATTCCGTTGTCTTTCCTGAATCACCTTGAGCTTACTTAAATCGTCTCAACATAGGTAATGATCCACCAAAACGAATGGAGCGCACATGCTCACCCTGTTTTCACCAAACACTCTTTGGACTTCACTTCGCTCTTTTTTGGTTCACAGTCCCCACTTACACGCTCACTTGGTCGATTTACATTAATCTATGGTTGCAACAAAGCCCAGCAAAATTTCTCTCTAATGTTGCAATATATCAGATGTATAATCGGATTTAGTCACATTTTTCGTTCGTTAAGTTAGGGCGAGGATATACACAGGAAACTAACACACCTTGGCTGCTGCTTAAAATTAGCTAACCAAAATTATGAAAGGGGTTCAGCGGCTAGGAGGTCCCATTCATCACCGGCATTAGAGCGAGGTGGTAACGAGATTCAGCTGGGTTCCAGGTGAGTCTCCCGTCCAAACCAAATTGGTATGCAGTTGAGTGTACAAGTTGAATTTCGTACAGTCTGACAGAACTCAGGGACTGTGACTACCTGATGAGTCCCAAGAAGGGCGAGACCTATCGTCAGCTGTCGAAGAGTTTTCAGCAACCTTAAGAGTAGTGTATCACGTCTATACAACGCTCACCAGTTGTTTCAGCTAGACTTTCAGCGCATCGTCTGAGTAATTACTCAATGCTTTACCAGTCTGGCTTCGTTTGACTTCCTCCATTTGCTCCAGAACTTTCAGAATGAATTCACTGCCCATATCAGACCAACTTACTGCGGATTGCATTTGCTCCAACGAATAATGATGCTAACTAAGCATGCTTGGTCCCCTGAATGGTTAGTCGTCTTGAGATGACATGCACAGGCCATCTAGATAGCCGAACTGTAGTCCAGAATCATTAATGCTTACTGCAGTAGACCCATAGTTCGAAGTTTTTTAAAGGCGTTAGTAGAACTTGTCCATTGCTAACTGGCTTGTAATATTGGCAAATTACACCCCTTTTAAAAGTAGTCGTTTCATCTTATGTAGTGATGATGAGCTTGGTTTGTTAAGTAGACACAAATACAACGCTTGTTTTCCAAGAGCAAACAATGAAAGGACCTCTGTAACAACAGTGTATCCGGTTAGAGTAGAAACTAGGCAAGAGTATGTGAATAAGTTTGTGGTGTTATCGGGTTTGCCTGCATCGGCTGAACATGACAACCGGTGGCATGTTACCTACTCACCAATTGTGAGGACACTGTGTTGATCACCAAACCGGTAGTCCTAACGAATACATTTCCCATTCGTTTCATATCTTGGTAATTTTGATTAACTACACACTTCTCGTGTTTATTTTGTGGGGATTTCCGTGTGTTAATATCCTCTACTCACGGGTCACAGTCTTCTTCAATCAGTATTTCATTAGTGAGAAGTAGCTGAGGGATGAAAAAACTTTAGATATCTCTGAAGTGTAAGAGAGGGTCTTCAAAATTTTAACCGAGTGCATGCGCACCTGTGCTTCGGAAGTTAATAGTGAGTTAACGCTAGCCAGTTGGCTAAAAGTGCCTTTGATTCACTTAGCAACAATTGCGGTCTACAGTGAACGCCGGAGAATATCTTGTGAATTTGATTCCTTCGGAACTCGACAACATTGCCAAAATGACACGCTTTTCAGTCTCCAGTTAAATCAAGATCCTTAGCGACGCTAATCAACAGGTGTTTGTGAAGCACTTTGTCGAATCAGACTACGCTTAATATCTAGTAAGCCTGCGCAATACAGTTTCTCTTGCCGGACCTAATTCTCATGACTGTTTGGTGAGAAGTTTCCAGCATTACCAACTCAAGTGGGCACTCTGCATAAGGTTGTCCTTTACTTGGTTTCGCCCTCAACGTTCATGATCTACTTACTGTTCAAGACAGATCAAATCAAAAAGAAATTTATGCCGTCGGTAGTAAATTTCTAGCGTATGAAATTGAAGCGGGTTTAGAAAAGCACACGACAATTTCGGTAAGTGAAACGTAATAAGTGCACTCGGCGCTACGAGTAAACTATCAGGCTATGGGTCGTGGCCTAGATAGACTGTTAGGACGATACTATTAACTCAGGTAGATCCCAGGTAGATCATCACAGAGGACCTCAGAATCCAAACCTTATTAACAGTAAGGTAAGAATGGCTGCTGAGCACCCGGACGAGGGGTAACCTACGTTCTAATACTTCACGATTGTTCAACACAGATACCATCCCAATAATAAAATATAGTTTGCCCTGTAGCTATGCATTAACGCCGTGTGCGTTGCACGCACAGAATAATTAGAATTGACGAAGAAATCCTGGATATTTGTGCAATTGACATGCAAGAAAAAGAAAAATAGAGAAAGTCAAGCCCCTTGGAAAATTTGTCAGGATAGGTGTGGAAACTTAAAAACCCAAGTGTATGCATTCGTAAAACAGTTCTTCAAAAGTCAAACCAAATCACCTAACCACTACCTTCAGGGAGGAGTTACCACAAAGACGTCCCGTCGGTACTGTCAGAAACAACAATATAGTCGAGAGAAAAACAACCCCTACACTGTTATCACTGTTAAGTGGAGGAACGAATGAATGTACTAATTAAGCACCAGGATCCAACGTCAAACGTGGTCTTGGAAAGACCAACTGAGAGCAGTCACCAGGTAACAGTGTGTTCATTCCTTCAGTTCAGAACCCCCTTTCGAGCAGTCTGAAAACTGCAGATGTGCAAACAGTTCTGTCTATACTTTAACGAAACTTCCTTAGGTATCAGCGTACTGCTTGCCACTCTAAAATAATCAGATATCTTTTCAGCTGCAAGACGCCAGCTAAACAGAGTGGTTACGGTGGTTTAGTGAGAATGCCAGCTCAGACTCTGAGCAACATAGGTGGCAATACATAGGAACCAGTAGCTTTTCCAAACTTCAGTTCAATCAGCTGTTTCTGAACCTCATCACTCATAATGTCGGCAGTATGGTTAGTCTCTTCAAAAGCAAATGAATTTGGTTGACTGGTCAGCTGTGTCAACGAACTCGCGACTGAGTCTATCCAGGCCACTGTCGAGAAAACAATGTCTGGGATTGTTATCATTTAGCTGTTTAGAGGTACTCCACTTTGGGTCAGTTATTTTGCCCAAGGTTCAAGGTAAGAATAAATTCAAAAATCCTTCGGAAAATAACTAAACGTTGCTCACTGGATAGATTTTATTTGAAATATCGTTCAGCAGGTAAGCTTCAGTTCAATAAGGCAAAGCAAATGCGGCTAGTGAACTGCGAAGCTGCTGATAAGAGCGTTATTTCTTTGGGAAATCGAATCAACAAACAACTTAAACATCCGACCAAATTGCACTTCATCCTATTCGCCCCATTCTACCCAGCCAGAAAGATGATTGTGTGCACACATTGCATTGAAGGGTAAATAAACCACGAACACTCTGAACACCTTTTACGAAGACTTGCACAATGTATTGTCAATGTACTGTGCATCTCGCTCGTCTTTGTGACTTTTTCCTAGGCTAGATTTTAAAAAAATTTCATGCAATGCATCAAGATGGACGGTGGGAAAATCTTAGTCTGCAACCCTAACCCCCGTAACAAGGAAAAGTATAGTTGAATGGATCGGCCCGGTCGAAGAACGTTCGACTTAGAAACGCCGCTTTATCTGCTGTTTGGGGATATGCTTGACAAGTAGAACATATATGGGTGTGACATAAGAAATGAGGAGAAACTGTTAGGATAGACATAGGTTAATTGTTCGGCTGAAGAATAAGATATCGCAGGATTTATTCGTTCGGGGAGTCCATAAGGCAAATCCTGTGGAGCTTTGTCTGTGGTTCTAAAGACACATCCATACGGATTGGTTGGTTGCACCAAAGCTGTCGATGGTTCATTGTTCGTAGTTAACCAGTTGCTGAAAGACTGAACTGAACTCGGTGATGAAACTTCGACCTGGTCCATTGCTAAGGAAAAAGGAATCTTTGAGCTGATTGTTCCGCTGTAGTTAGTTGTTTCGAGTTGTGATAGATCTTTGCGTTCCCTGGCTCGTCGATTTTGAAACCATATTTTAATCTGAAAACGAGGAAAAACTCGTCTCTTGATTGTGTTGCCTATGAGAAGAAAATAACGCATATTTCAGTTTCGGCCCAGCAACCCTTTCAGTGTGCAACAGGCTATGTGAATTTGGTGTAAATTTTACATGCAGAGGAGGGGCTGGCGAAAACGAGTGTAGAGTCTATAGAACCGGCCATAGCTACACCGTCATTCAGACGATTGGCAGCCTTTTCGAGAAAAAACGGTAATATCTTTCATAAAGGAAACTACTCACAAGGTTGCTGTAAACTCTTCGACAGCCCATGACCCCGTTTCCTCCTTCTTAGGGCTCATCAGGTAGGCGCAGTCCCCAATTTTCCGTCAACCTTATGTTCAGTTGAAGAATATCATAAACAAGAGATTCAGTTGAGTCTCCCTTGAAAAAAAACAAATTGATTTGCAAGTGAATGTATTTGTCGAGACACCTATCTTAGTTTAAGATGAAAATGCTGCCCAGTAGCCCTCTCACAGGCTATGTGGATTGGGTGTAAATTTTACATGCAGAGAAGGGGCTGGCGAAAACGACTTCGCTGCTATTCAGGGTCTAACATAACATGATAAACTCGCTGTTGGAGTAATCAAGAATGGCGTCACAATACTAATAAAACTAGATCAATTCGGTCAGCCCCATTGGGGAATTGGGCATCTTGGATCGTCTGTTCAAGACTGCCTACATCTTACCTCAATTAGCCATTTGTCCTACTTAACTTAGTAATGTCTCACCACTAGGGGAACAGATGTGTTTGTGTCAGTTAGCTTTTTTAAAGTGACTACGAGCATGGTTGTGGCTGGTTGTGGACCCTCCAGAGGATTGGTCCGTTGTAAGGAGGTGCCGCAAGTTATTCTATAAGGAGGAGGGAATCGAGTTCACCCTGAACAGTCGGTGACACACATACAACACAACAACAATAATTAGATGGATGCAGATATAAGAAAAAAGGTATTGGCTGCTGTTGTGGTGTGTACGGAGGGAAAATAAACCTTTGATGAAAGGACATTAGTTCTTCTGACTTATAATTAGTGTATTGCGTGAAAAACGCTCAGTATGCTGAATGACGAGGACTAGGAATGTCTGGTCCATGTAGCTCACTTCTAGTGTTCCATGAGTACCATTTTTGTAAAGACTTATCATTCCACTGACAAAAAGAATGAGGAAAGAAATGCAGTTGATGATTTGGCTTTGCCTGTATCAGGACTGCAACGATAAGTTCTCCCGCCGTTTGTCGGTTGCTTTGGTATTTTTCAAGTAATTATCCAAAAAGGACCAGTAGATTTGTGTCTCTCAGATCTTTGTATGTGAGGCACGAAACACTGAGTCCTTATTTATTTACTAAACATGCAGTTATGAGGCCAAGCACCTGGTCATTTAACTATCATACTCCACTGGAAAACGGGCGACTTGATTTCCTAAGCGGAATAAACTTCCCTACTGGAAGGCAGAGCTGATGAGATCAGTGTCAACCTTATTAAAATTCACTTAAATTTACAGGAGCTCGTCTTCAGGAAAAAGAGATAACGGACGTCTAACAATTATCCGGCCGCACAACCACACTTTTATCGTCAGGTTTTCTGAATCAGTCCTATCCAATTTTACAATGTGGAATACGCGGTGGCATATAAAGTATTCATCTGAATCAGCTTCTTCTAAACACAGACGAACTAATGCACCGGACCAGTTGGACACGATTATTCTCAGTCAGCTGAAATCAGTACAACAATGAACGAGTTACTAATATTTAGCAGGGCTCTGTGACTTTTCCGTTCACATCAAATTAACATGGAAGCATAACACATGACTCTGAATTGGTGTTTGTCAGGTGAATGACGTGACCTACGAAGTAACGTAGATGTGTTTCATCTGCAGGACAAAAGTTCGGCTGAAATTTCCAAAGCTTCTTCTATCATCAACAAACTATAATTAGCTCGGAAGGAAGAATAAATTCACAAAGTCCGTGGACTCTCCGTCTGGGAAGTCGTTAATCGAGGATCGAATCAACACGTGACCACGTGATTTGTATCCCGCGATTGTTTGCTGAGTGGCGCTATAACATGAATGCGAGTTAATCACATTGCTGATCAGCTGCTCGTCCCGAACGGTCTAACGTTCAGCCATTAGCTTGGACGTGGCTGGTTCGAAATTTCGTGGGTTTTCGTGAGATTAACATTGCTGGTGAATCCCAGTAAAACAGCTTTTTTCAGCCCACTTTAATGTGTACGCAAGTTTTTGATTCCATATCCGTGAAACAGAAAACTAGCCGCTTAAGTTAGTGTGATACGGACTGATCATCAACTAGCTTGTGTTGACTATGTCTGTACTTTGACAATCCCAGACATCCTGGATTTTTTCATCCAAGGAACATTCTAGATAGGACAATGTGGTGTCGTTGCTTTTCTGTAAAATTCGACTGCCGTACTAGACTGCAAGTGATAAACTATGCAAGTAGGTAGCAATACAAAAAGTACATCACATCACGGTTTGGAATAATCGACCAAATAATTCAAACGACAGTTCGGTGAACATGAAATCTGCCCAGTTTGAGGAAACTTCGGCGCGCCCTCTGTGAAGTAGTTTACTGGCGTATGTGACAAGATCCCGTTTATAAGCGCCGTATGAATATGATGGATTATGTGCACCCTTTGGTGAATATTATATATTTTGCAGTGGACGAATGCGACTCACATGACCATAATTACCACGAACGCATGCTGCTGATCAGTCATACGGGTGTAACCTGTCAGCCAAAGCACACAAACCTAATGCAGTCGGACATCTCGTTTGGCTGTTCTTCATAACGCATGCATTAGAAATGACCAATATTATAGCGAAACAAGAGCTTTTTAAAAATTTAGTTGCTTGACGCTCTACCCAACAGTTTAGTAACCATCCTAGTTGATGCACTCGATAAATCCTTCACCAGGGCTCCCCACTCAGCTGATGCAACGGACTATGTGAACAAACTGAGCAATGGTAAGAGTTCAGTCAGTCGCGTCCTGATCTGCTTTTTCGGTGTATTCTTTTAACAGTAGGGAAAAAATGTAGAAGTTACAGTCCTTGATCTGATTTCGAAAACACACCTAGTCAGATATTTTGCTAATCAGTAAATGGCTATCGTAGTCGAGTCGTGTATTTTCAGCTGACTGTCGTCAACTGAGCACACCCGTACCTCCTTTGTAAGCTTCAGTTGATCACCCCAACAAAAATCTCTGTGTTCTCGTCGTGCCAAGCAGCTGCACTTTTCATCTGTGTAAAAAAGTAGCTTGGCAGTGAGACCAGATGGGACTATGGGATTTTCATACACCCCCGTCAACTGAGTGCTGGTATCTCTCACGGTCTTTGGACTGTATAGTTCACTACTGTGCGCAGTAACCTGATTTGACGTCGAAATTACACCTAATTCACTCATTTGCACACCAATACGGCTCTCACACAGGACGCACCTGAGTCCCAAATGAATTTCTCGTTTATGATATTCCTCAACTGAACGTACCTTACTAAGACCGCCTTATGCTTCAGTTGGTACAATAATAGGAATATCACAGTATATTTCTATGAAGGAGATTACTTGTAGGGTTGCCGAACTCTCTTCAACAGCTCCCAACTGGTTTTGCGCTTCTTGGTACCCATCAAGTAGGCGCAGTCACTGAGTTTCCCCCAACCTTATGTTCTCCTTGAGCCAAAACTACACGAAATTCACCAGTCATTTGCCCACCGTTTTTGGACTGCACCTACCTGATGAGCCCAAGGAGGGGCGCGACCGGTCGTGGGCTGTCGAAGAGTTTTCAGCAACCTTATGTGTAAGATATTACGTCCATGGAATGTATCATGATATCTCGAATATGGTACCAAGTGAAACATGAGGCGGCCTGGCACAGCACATTCAGTTGCTTAAGAACATTATAAACGAGAGATTTAGCTGGGTTCTAGGTGAGTCTCCCGTTGAAACCAAACTGGTATACAGATGAGTGCATAAGTCGAGCAATTTGGGTTCAAGTAGAACATAAGGTTGACGGAAACCCGAGGACTGAGATATCCTAGCTGATTCTCCCCGAATAGTTTTCAGCTTCGTGCAACGTCTATTTCGATTATCAATATTAAAATTCTGCGCATAATAAATAATAATAATAATAAAATAACGTGACGGCTTTCTCAGGGTCTGGCGATTCCAAACGGTTAGCCAGAAAGGTGACACAGCAAAGCAGATTTCACTTAAATCTTTTCGTGTTTTTGCAACACAATCTTAATGGGTCAAGTGGCTAAGACGATGGCTCACTGGAACCAGACGATACATTTAAACAACGGTTATTAAGTCCCGAGTGGTGACCACCGGAGTCTCAGGTCAAGTCTAAAGTTTGCTTAAAACGGTCGTGTGCACTTGGAGGTTTGTGCCATCTAGCTCGTGGTTAAAACGGAAAATTGCTTACAGAAGCAGTGAATTTGAAAGAGGAATACGGTTCAACGTGATTTAACCGAACAAGACTATTGTCAGTGTGTTTGGTTACGAAATCAAGACATGAAACGGCTGCTAGGTAAAACAAGAAAGGAGAGCATATAGCGATTGTGCATTCATTCACAATGTACTTCTGAATGGGGTTGTAAGCAGTTATACAAAAAACAAGATACCGAAATGTAGTCCGACCACATATTAGTCGACGCTCCAAATGAGTGGATCTGATGCATTTCACTGACAGTTTCCTTAACTTTAACAGTTTACTTTACCCGCTGTGGAAAACATTACCAGGCGCTGGTTTCTGGTTCATTCAAAGCATTGTCGACCTTAGCAATGAAGGTTTGCGCTGGGTCAACCTGTTCTGCATGAATACTTGACACCACTGCAGTGAACCACCGTAAGTAATTGTAGATTAGTTGGAGCCGCACGACTGTTGTCTCATCCCGCTTCTCAAGCTTTCTTGATTGCGTAGCCAAAAGGGAAGCAACTGCTCTTTTATTTCCAAGCTCCTTGGTTACGTTGAAATGGAATACCATGTGACTGTAGAATAACTAAGCTCAGCTCCCACAGTAGCCAAACCACTGAGATTATTTAGATTAAATCTAAAAAGTGGACATCACCAACCAACGCTGTGATTCTACACTCAAGAAGAGTCGTTAAGGATAAAACTTAAAGAGCAGCGAACGTCCGAAACAGGTTCCCTTGTGTTAAGAAAAATATTAGGATGGCATCTTGGGGTTTGTGGTACCATTTAACCACAAACTTCTGCCTTGACAATCACAGATCACATCATTCAGTCATGTTACAGGCTTTCGTGGAACAAGTAAACGATAACCACGAAAAATGTCATCGTTCAGTAAACGAACATGCCAAACACTGGTTTCCCCTGCAATATAATTCACGTGCATTTCACCAGGACAAACTTATAAACGGTTCTCCCTTAGGGTTTGTCTTCCTAACACGGTCGTTTATGACGTTCATGGAGTAAGCACCTGTCAGTCCGTATTAGAAGATTACAGTGTAATCCAAAACGCCCGGTTCATTTCTCCGAAGATTAGCGTGGCGCTACGATTCGAAATTTGGCCTGTCTGGCTAGCTATAGGACGAGTATAATTCATAGTATGACAATTAGAGGATAACTGCTGGACAAAAGTTTGCGCAATGGCAGCTTGTAATCGGATCCAAGCATCAGTTGCTTTCTATCTAAGTCGAAATGACCCGACAGAGGCATATCTCTGAGTAAGATCTTAATCCAGCTCCGAAACTAAACAAGTAAAGTTAGCCAACCGCATTGCACGCACACCTAGGCAGCCTAATGTGGTTTATCCTACAGAGGGACTATGAGTGCTTTATTAAATGAGATATTATGCCAAGTGCTTGGGCTGACAATTTGTCCCTCCGGGGAAACGATAGGCGACATTGAAAACTTCTTTTAGTTTCACGCTGGTCTTCAACTACCAAGGATTAGTTGTCAAACCTTATACAATGCGGTGTTGTGCTAAGCGTGTCGCCTGACTCTTGGGGTGAGGATATGGGTGAGCGAATTGTCTGAATCTCCCGTTTGGGCTATTCTTCAATTAGACGTTACGCAAAAAGGCACTTCAAGCTTCACTTGGTATGATATCAAAATATATTTTCTTGTTGGAATGCACTACTCAGGTAAGGGTAGTTCCCAAGTTCCACTTGGACACCAAATTATACGCAAAATTAACACCAAACTGATTTGGAAATGAGTACATTTTGCCAGTTACCTGTAGTTTTGAGTTCAGAGAGCACATGAGGCTGAAGGAAACTCGTAGACTCTACCTAGCTGATGAACTCTAAGAAGTGCGAAACCTGTAGTCAGCTGTCGAGTATTCAGCAACATGTGTTCAGTAGTACCTTCCGCCAAAAAAGGGAAATTATTATGTTCGAAAAAATATCATATATACACAATCCGTCGAACATGTTGTGCAGAGAGACAAACAGTGTAGTTAAACAACATGGTTCCTGAGCACTTGGGAAGTCGTAAACCAGTAACCAAGAAAAGCAGGTGTTTTGTGCCATAGAAGACGAGCTTGACTGAAGCCTTATTTTAAGGTACACCAAGCAGCACTACTTTAATAGTATCTGTAAACAGACCGCCGGTTCTGTTACCATAAGCTACTTATGTGTGATAACTTACTCGGTTCTCCGCCAGACTAAGTTCACTGGATAGCTGGTATACTTCCGTTCCACTAAGGTAATGAGTCTGTTGAAACTTGGCCTCTAGAACGTCAACTTGAATTTTTGTGAAAGGAATTCGTGGGCTTCGACTTTTAACTGACTTCAGAGTGTGCAGACGTGGTAGAAAATCCCCCCTGTCGTAGGATCCGATGTCAGCAGGAGAAGTCGGAAGAGTAACTGTCAGTGTGGACAGAGATATAGACGAAATTAGACGATAGGCGAGTCATCAAAGCAGAACCACGCAACCAACTAACAGAAATTTTACTCTAACCCAACAACCCTTCTTCCAGTGACTGTTAGGCGATTTATTAGTCTATGATTTCGGAACCTTGTATCTGGCTTGTTTTTATGATGAATTACTCCCTTTAAAGTGATAAATATTTGCTTTACTAATTGTCATCGGAACCAAATAATGAGCGATAATCCATGGTTCAGTGCCAAAGTGTCTGTGTGTCATTTTTACAAACTCTGGAGTCGTCTGTGTTATTAGGGGCTGAGAAATTAAAAACTTTTGTAAGTACAGTAGCACCAGGAGCAGACTTGTAAAGGAGTTGTTTCAGTTGACCTGGCTGCGAAGTGTAGAAGATCGAAATTCTCCTAAGAGTGATGAGTTTGAAGAGTCTGATCTCCCAGGTATTCAAACAATTTCTTTGACCAAATAAGCTCCCAGTGAAAGGTGTGACGTTTAAGGTCTCTCGAGGAGAAATTTCATTTCATAAGCGTCTGATATTGTCCAAAACATGAGGGCAAAGCGTTCGCCAGCCGCATCCGACCAACACGGATTAAATGACCTTGTCCACGAGTCGTCCACAGTCGTCGAAACACTGCTTTGACCCTATACGTACGGGTGTGGAATCTAAACTGGGACATTCCTAACCTGTGTAATGCTCACTTGATAGCTGGGAATGGATTTGAAGTCCTCATGGCAATATTATGTTAACCTCTTTTGGAAAAGGTATCAAAAAGCAGGCAAGAACATTGTTCGCTATGAAGAGGGATGTCTTTTCAGAGATTGAAATTTTGTGGGCGTCTCTGGGGAGTCAGTCTCTATTAATAACTGATAGGCCATATTCATTCTTTCAAGAGGTATTGCTTGGATTGGTGACAAGAACAATTCTGTGAACTATATGTAACTAACCTACTGGACACAAAATCATAATTAGTCAGCATGGACAATTCGCACAGTCGTCGGACGTTCACCCAACTTAAACAGAAAAACAATCAAACCATGTCAGCTTTGAACTCGTTTTATTAAAGGCTGGACCTCTCATCACTGCCTGTCAATGTCACGGAACATGGAACA
>SJOL01001521.1:12728-47239 GCA_004794785.1 Opisthorchis felineus | reverse complement strand
CTGGTGGTTGGTGCTACCTTCCTGCTCATTATGGGCGTTTTCTTCTGAAAGGTAAAACTAGAATGTAAGACCAATATGGCGTGCAGGGTTTGTAATAGTTTATTTCACAACTACCGTCATGCACAGCAGCTAGATTACCACTTACAGCACGCCTCAGTGCAGCATTTGGGTTATGTTGCGCTGCCGTATGATGTGCAGCATCTTGTCCGGTACAATTTCCACAATGTCATTTCTACTTTCCGATACCCTCAATGAACTCAGAAACTTCAGACTTGAAAGGAGCCTAACAAAGCTCGGCTGCTAGTAAATGAATACAAATTCCTCAAGTAAACGCGCGTGAAAATAGCACGCGATAAACCGCAGTAATGAGAAAGACTGGTGAAACGAAGAACCAAGTAATTCACTATAAAACAAAAGATACACAGCCGCATGTTGAAGCTCGTGATTCTAGCATAATTTTTATCGAATTTGGCAGAGTCCTCATGCAACTCTTGACATTACCCTGAAGTCTTCGTCCTTCAAGTCCTTTGGCTGCAGTTGAAACCAGATAATGTAAATAAAGCAGGAAAACTCGGAATAATTTCATTTGCAGGTACAGTCCGACGCCAGTCCGACGAAGTGTTTGCAGAAATGGACAAACATTAAGCGGTATTGTTGGAATGGTACACGCCCGCCATCCTAAATGAACTGATTATTATTGTTGGAAACCGATGAATGACGTGCTCAACTTTAGCATTAAAATGACAACTTAAACTACCCGATTCAGGCAAAGGATTCATCACTGTGACAATATGCTTCCTACCTTGATGAATTCCCGTAGTACTCTGAGAGTACTTGACCGTCACATGAAGCGGGATGCACTATTAGCCTTAGCATTTATTACCTACTTCCAACTTTTATGTGAGCCCCCGTACGATCTTCCAAATGCGACTAGCTCAATTCAAGTAGGCAAGCCAGCCAATTTTGTGGTACGGTTGACACCCGACAGTGAAGCCACTCCGAAATGAAAAGACAAACATTATTTAAAAAACCACCTTGACCTAATGGCAGTCAAGATAACTAAGGTTAGGTTTTGCTGGTGCTCATACAAAGCCATTCGATGAGTGGAAATTTGTTGAAGATTCTATTGATTTCGAAGAGACTTTCCATCCGTGGGTATACTGCTGAGTTAACAGTACTTTGTGGAAAAACGCACAGGGCGGTGTTCCGGAACCAGTCATCAAATAAGAGACGTATGTGGTTCTATTCATTATCGTCATCATCATCTTACTAAACCTGCGTACCGGACTTCACCACGCTGATAACAGCCTCAGATCAAAGTGCTGGGGATGTGTCTGCTTTCAAAGTGAACGGCGTCTGGAACGGTTTCCTGATTTGACCACTTGCCTAATCTGACGTCACATGAGACTTGCATCATGGTTTAAATGGACTTAGGAAAACTTGAGGGTGTTCTTCTGAACACCCAGTCAGGTTAACACAACGGTCACTGAACAGACGGTGAAGTGTTTGCTTGTTCGTACAATAAATTTGGATTTTCGTCCTTTCGATAGACCCAGTCGGATGGCACGTGAGCAAATTTGGATGATTAGGGGAGCAGATACTGAACACACACACTCGCCGGTATCAATGCAGGGGTGGGAAGCTTCAAGCTGGATTTGGTAGTAACCGACAGCCATGGTTGTTTTCAATCTGATCCAAAAGTTGAAGGAGACACCTGGCTGTGCAATGTCGTTGGACTGATTGCGGCGGACGAGTTCAAGTACCTCTCAAACGTCATGTCTAATCCACTTGTTTTTAATCCATCAAGGCTTGAGACGATAAGAACATACAAAAGCAAACAGATGCATGAATGCACGACCGCTCGTCCGTCTGAACCACACTCTGGGAACGGCAAATTGGTAACATGCACCCATGTCAAGTTTCTTGTCAACGTATGGAGCTGGGTAAACAGAGATCCGCGTTTAGCAGATGCGCAAGTGAAAAAATGGCACAGACATTGTTTTTTAAGTGAAAGAACGATGCAGTTTCTGGGTGTTTTCTTTACCGTTGATAAGGTATGGGTTATTGAAAAAGCACCCCAACACTGTGTCGGTATTTTGCCCTTTTCCATAGCGAAGACCACCATCATGATAATCATGGTAAACATCGTACCGTAGATCCAGACGATAGCGGTTTAGGTGACCAGTGGGAAAAACAATACTGAGTTTGACACAAGAATGCGAAAATACTGGACGAAACAGGAAAAGTAGGCAGTCATGGTTGAATTCAATAAGTTTGTTTCTGTGTAAAAGAGAGCGCCGCGGGGACACTGATGTTGAGTGAAGCTTAAAGAACTCGAGCATTCATGGATCTGGTCAAAGTGTAAACTACTTGCCACAATGTGATCTGATTTATATTCTGTTGGTAGTTTTGTTGTCTCCAAGCCTAACGACTACGGATCTGACGGAAAATTCACAATTATTTACGCGGAGAACAGTATAAGAAGGTAGGATTTTGTACACCAATGACATTGGGCTTTATTTTGCCCATTATAGACAATGTTGGGTAGATGGCCTTGGGCAGCATTAGCAATGGATACTTGTGAGTAGTTGCTGGACTTTTTGTATGAAACAAATGAGACGGTTCATCACTTAGCTTTCGATACGTATCTATACTTTTTTTTGCATTTTTGCAATACCGGTTTGTTTTGTTCCTCTAATAGTCCGTTTTGCATGGACATGTAGCCCAAGAGCTTCCTTGGATTGGTGCAGGTCCAAAGTTCAAGGGGGTATTATATTTCACAAGTCGAGTGAAGCCTCTTGTGGTCTGCACGTCTTTTGAGTCATTCACGACAATAGGTGGTGTGAAACGGCAATTAGAATTAGAGTCGGATTCAAGATTTTGTAGTTCGAAGCTGACAATCATGTATTTTCAAAATGATTTTAAAGTTTTAATCAGTTATCTATGAAAGCTTCCACTGTCTAAAAGAGAGGACTTCCTCATCGTTGAGAACGTTACGGACACACGCGGGATGTTACACTGCAGCGTGAATGGAGGCGGCGATCGCATCTCACCTAGATCTCCATTTCCAACCACGGACCTTCAGTTGTGTCTTGACGAAGGCTTCCAAATTGATCCACGGTCCTTATCACTTTTGGGTTAATACGGTGAAACTGATCGGTTGCACTATTTGGTAGATTCCGATAAAATGACCTAGGCTATTGAGAAACCGCCGGTGTCCCCTAACCAGGTGCGTAACACTTCCCGACACAGTGCTTCGCCCAAGAAGAGCCCTCAAGAGAAAGCAACCACATTGAAGAGGCAATTTTTAACACAGAGTTGTACTCTATTGCGATTCACCCTCCTCAAAACCAGACAGGACACGAGTGCTGGTTCCATAAAAAACGAAATTACTTCCACAAGGAAAGAATGAACGGAAAAATCTTATCATCGACTTGTCTTCGTTGGCTGTCACGTTAAAGGCCTGAGTCACAAACACTACCGCGGCGTAGTTTGTCGCTATGTCAGCACTGTTTTCCTGACCGGATTGGATTTGCCGATAATTCAACTAGGGATCCATACACACCCTCCAGTTTAATAAATCTGGTGCGGCTGCAATACATATGCAGTACATAGGTTTGTACAGAACTTCACCCACTTTCGTTAAATGTCGTGCTGTTTTGAAAACGATCTTGAGGAATTACCATATAATTCACTATGATAGCTTCTACAGTCGCTTTCCTGGAATTCTCTTCTTGTACACCTGGAAAGATTTGTAGACATATTTGTTGTATGCTAGTAAATCCAGAGTGATTACTATTTCGTGTAACTCTATGAAACCAGAACACCTTTATTGGTGTTGATATTATTAATGCTGATAACCGACCTTGGTATTTTCATGGGCGCATGTTGTATGAATTGGTGATAAAAGGTACAGGAAAAACGACAGATCGATAAACATGTTTCTTAAAGTTCTTACGGTTTCAAAGTTCATAATATGAATTAATCAAGTCAAAAGGATAAAACTGGGTTACTGTCCCGACTGATAATCCATCATCGGTACCTGCGGGCGCTCAAAGAACATCGCATCTCCTTATCCACACACTGACCGCTACTCAGTCATGTAGAATCGATGATTCTTTAAGAAGTACAATATTTCCAACCGTTCTTTGTTGAGTGGATCAGTTAAGCAATTGTAGATTACGGTAGTGAAGGCTAATCCACTGCACATGATCAGTCAGTGTCATTTTTTTCAACAATAACGGATTAGATAAAGAAAGGCATATCTGGCCATGCAGCGAAGCATCAGTGTTGAACACTGATGTTATGCTGTCAATGACTCCACACTAATACATTCACTTCTGGTGTGACCAACGTAAGACAAAGTTCACTGCCCAAGACAGACTTTAAACCAAAGAAATGAATCAGGCTGATGAGTAAGATGCAATATATGGGCGGGAAAATGCGTTGTCTCATCATCCTCTGCTTAATAAACCTAAACCAGTCAGTTGAAGGCAAACAAACAATTATACAGAGAAGAATTCTCCAAAGCACTTCGATTATAATCACAGTTTTGTGTTTCACTAAAGGTCTGAGAACTAATCAACTACCTTTTGTCCATCCAATGAGCTAGTCAATTAAGTCATTCCAAAAACCCTAGTCACTCGGATACCGATAACATGAGGGATGTGGCGCACGCACCTGCGTGACAGGTTCATTCACTCGGCGTCTAACACCACAGACCCCTTAGCAAACCGAGGCTGTCGACAGCCCGAACAGAATGATCACCCTCTATTTTGATTCGTTTCACCATTTTCCTATTTGACGGAAAACGGGAACTAATGCGTTTATCGTTATCAGTCATCTCCGGCAATGTCAGTCTGCGAATGACATATGACCTTATCTTGTTGTCAAGTTGGGCTGAGTGCACGCGATGGGAGCACATCTGCCGGAAATTCAAGCAAAAGCTATCAGACAGGTTGTATAACGAAACACAGAAAGCTCGAACTGCGAATAACCGCGCTAGTTAAGTTCATTTAAAACCGTAATGATCGCTGGTAGCCATCACACAAAAATCAACATGAGGATCGGTTCAATGAATTTGTGTGAACACTTAAAGATATTTCCTGGTCTAAAATTATTCCAGACCATAAAATGCCATCTGCCCAGTACAGTTTGACTTCGTATGTTTCAAGTATCCACTTCAAACAGACAACCCACTAGAAGACAAATGTAGCATCGCATTTTCACTTTGCGAAGTACCGTTTTCAAAAATATTATACGAGAGATGTTCAGTTTGCGCTACTTCATATCAGCCCGTTCAAACAAGCAACTTTCGACGTGGATTAATTCACTATAATCTTCACTTAGCGGGATAGTTTCGGATCCTCGAATCAGTCATTACTCTCCCACTCCAGTAGAGGTTCTTTACTCGACGACATTGCCGGAACCGTTGCAACCCTTTTCTGACTTAATCAGCTTTGCTGGTTCACCCCATACATTTAAAATCCATAATCAAAACAATAAAGCTGACAGATAGGATGAGGTTATATAGGCTAATTTTTTATTTGGCATAGAGTAGAGGAGTGAGCGAGTCTCGAATGAAGGCCTCAAGCACAAGAGCAAGTTTTACCTCCTGTCAACTTTACCTCGTCGGTTACTTGTGTAGGCGCGCCTCTATAGAATACCGGTTTGAATATTTGAGAATTATGGTCGAGATTCTGTCTAAAATGAGCAAGCCTAAGCATAATATATCAATCCGATCCAAGAAGGTCACACCAAACCATGTAGCATACTGTATTGCCCAAGTGGTCCTGATAACCTGTCAAGTAGGTGGTGTAGCACATAGTCGAGGCCATGAAAAAGTGTTTCGTAAATCTGCCTGCCCTAGCCTTTTCAACCGTACATGGAACGTTTGGTTGTTCCATGAAGAACTGGGCCAAATTAGGCTTTAGTAAGAATTCAGCTAATCCAAGGATCTTGTAGCTAGTAGAAATGCCAGTTTTTACACCTTGTCTGACTGGCTCGAAGAAAAACCGAATGATCTAATTGACCCATCAACCCTGCCAGAAGCAAAAATGATTTACATTTAAAGTATAAAGATTTGAGGAGTAAAGAACTATCACAGGGTTCACCGTATCTTTGGATCAGATATAAAATGGGCAAGTATTCATTGAAATCGTTCCTATGAATGAATCCGAAGCAAACTTGTTCATGGTGTTTAACATAACTATGGTAGCAGCTAACAGTACCATCCCCTTCCAATTCCTTCCACAAAAATCACTGAGGTTTTACCCATTTCCGTTGCGATTTATTTTATTCTGGCAGTGCCTGAGGAGCATCGTCGGAGAGTAAGAATATAATTCCCGGGGCTTGAGCAAATGAACTTGCCCCCTTTACTAAGCTCCTGTAGATGACGTAGACCAGGATGATGAAGGGCAAAATTTGGCCGTAACTACATTTGAACAGGAGAATGGTAGGTCTACCCGTTTATCCTCCGCAACCTTCAAGTATTGTTTTCTATATTATCGTTTGATCTGCTGGGAGACTACCGCATTCAGTGAGTGTAATCTTGATTGAAAGCAAGAGAAGGACCTTACTAGATTTCCACAGCAGGTGATCAAGCATCATTCGGCTGTCGTAAGTGATCAGTGCAGATGCACACAGTCGAAGTGCGTAGTAGTGGCCGTGTGACAAGTGTATCGCAAATGAAAATGGGCTTAAGTCAGTTCAAACCTTGAGTTAATATAACTATCTCACGAGTTACAGGGTACCGGCACTCAATCTCCGCTTCAAGAATATGATGTTTTTGGAAGGAAGGATCTGATTAAAAACTAAGTCGGCTCCAAAATTTTCCCCTGTACCAAAAGGGACAATCTTTGGATAACTATAATAAATAGACAGATACTGGGTGGGACCACTGCCTTGGAGAGCTCATGGCAGCGTTCCTTGTCGAAAAGGACTTGGTTTTCGAAGTCACTGAGAAAAGGTCATCACTCAGAAGAAATGAACTGCTCTTTTTCATCGTGGTAATCGTCATCATAGACAGTTGATTAGTAAAGCCCGTCCAAATTTGGTCGTGAGCATGCAATAAATTCGTCATTCTGAGTGATTCACCAGTTTTTAGATTGTTCGAGAAAACCGTCGTCTGTAGACAACAATGTGTTATTAAACAATGTACACTCCAGGACATAGGTGAGAGCCAGAAAATGGTGACTCAGAAAACAAGTTGGCGGTAGTGCACAAAATACACAGCATTGCACCTCGCAATAAAATTATGGGTCCCCACCTATTTTTCTACTCCAGCAATGACGAATGAGCCGGAAGTACTTTTGGTCAGCGTGTGGTGGCCTCCAGTATAAACGAAACCCAGGAGTTATAAGAATATACCTTGAAGGAACCGCCGCCAAATCAACAAAAATTGGAGAGTGGGAGCAGTAAAAGTACAGCACCGCCTCAGAGTATTGTTTCCTTAGATCACGTTTTATTGTTTTATTCCGGTCAGTTATAACTTTGTAACAATTTTGATTTGCTTGAATGACATTTGAGCACTCTTTCCGCATCAGTCACCCGGCCAATTTTGGAGTCAGACTTCTGTGTTTGTTAGCCCCAAGGAACTATGAGTGCGACATGGAACAGCTCGGTCTCCACGTGGCCCACAGAGTCCGTCAATAGAGCCAACACGCGATTGCAATTTTTTTTCGTATCCGACAGTCGACCGCTGCTCCTAGGCAACGTATAACTAGGGTATTTCTGGAGCAGACCAGTCCTGTCCCGAAAGATAGTGGTTCAAGAGTAAAAAGGTAAGTGTTACAGGTTAGCCAGATCAAAATATTCACAAAGCGTGACAGAAGCTAGCGTTCTAGGACGTCAGAGGTGCGAAATACCATCCGTTTAGTAATGTTCAAATATTTCACTTCCCGGCCCATTTGTGACCATGTACGGCGATGTTCTCCAAATGTACGCAGCAGAGTCTTGGAAACCGATAATTACTGTCCATTAGATGATTATGCGGCTTGAGGTAAGGTCAGACTGATCTCGGCATCACTCGGTATAAGAGAGGCCACCTGACACATTTACAAAACTCGGAAGACTGCAGTCATTATGGAGTACTGTAAAATGAAGGACTATACCGATCTCAAATGGCTTCAAGTTGAAAACCGCCTATCTTGAACCGAATCTCCTGTCAGTTGAGGTCAGATACTACCTCCAATGACAGAGAAAGAATCCTAATGAACTTTTATTTAGAGTACCCACAGTACGGAATAAATATTGGTTTAGAATGCTGTGTTAGACTACGAGGTATCCAAGACCCTAATATTTGCATTTGGGTACTGAACTATTGGCCATAGTCAATCATTACTACGAGTAGATGGCGGCGTAGGACATTTCAACAACATAGGCCAGCGGACCGTGCATCTAACATCATCAACAGTCGGCTTCTTTTCTGTCAAATGGGGACGAGGAACTGGAAAACTTGAATTTCGATTGAGAATCTAGGAGACACACTAGTACACCGAGTGCACAATGGTGAAAAAGCACATGATTCTCAAAACGTAAAGAACGCCTTTGTTAAACGGGAACCGGCATCATTTAATCAATCAGTCTATCAGCTTTAAACCGTGTGCCATAGGCACATTGGTTCCAGCTGCTACAGCTTCAATCACCGGACAGTGAGAGAGTGCGGGAGATACGTCCAAGCCTTGGAGACGATGGCATGTTCAGGTAGTTCGGGAATTGGGTAGCTGTGAATTGAAGGTGACAGCTTTGATACACGAGCGCGACTGACTGCCATTTCTGCCAGCGTCATTAACCATTGGTGAGTTGAGTCCCGGGGTCCCCATCCAGGGAGGCGGCAGTTGCCCTCCTGACTAAGTTTACTGGTTGCCAGGTCATACACTATCCACCTCTCAGTCGCTTCCACTTAGCACAGGGTTGGGTGAAAAGAGCTCTGCGAGGCAGACGGTCTTCTGGCATGAGGAGTACATGTCCTAACCAGCGTAATCTATGAAGCGTGAGTATTTCACCTATCTCTGGAAAGTTACTTCTTCCTATGACCATCTGGCGTACCTCATCATTGCTAATCCGATGTTCCCACCAGAACCGACGAATGCTTCGAAGACACTGATGGTTAGACATCAGTGTCTTCAGTTGACACCTTTCGAATATCCTCTGTCCGTGTAGGCCACGTCTCTGATCCATAAAGCAGTACGGATCGCACCGCCGCAGTGTAAACTCTACCCTTGACTGACAAACTCATGTCACGTCGGCGCCAGGGGTGTCGGACATTGGCAAAAGCTGTCCTGGCTTTCCTGATTCGATAAATAATCCCATCTCCAACCAGTCCACCGGAACTTACACGGCTACCCAGGTAAACAAATTTATCTACCACATCGATTGGCTCGTCTGCAAGCATGACGTTTGGGTTTGGTCCAAACCAGTCTTGTAGGAGCACTTTACACTGCTGGTGTGAAGCGCATGCCAAACCGTGCAGTAGAGTTACTTAGGTTTTTTTAAAAATGGTTTGTATCTTTGAAAGATCTGAACCAAGAAGGTCAATATCGTCTGCATACTCAATATGTGTGAGGAAACGCAAATTAATGCTAGAGGGTACCTTAGGTGCGACGGATTCCAGGTTGATACCACGATGAATTTCTCATGACGTTCTTGCGCCCTTTTTGAAAACTGGGAAACAGCATCATCCAAAGTGTAATCCAAATCCACACTTAAAAGCCGAAATTAGTTACTGAACACTCCCCGGTGGACGGTCCTTTACTTTATTATGACCTCTTGTTGCTCCTGATTGATTTCACTTCGGTACGTACAAAGCATATTGCTATAAATTCTGAGTTTCGTTCCTAATGGTGCTCATTACCTGCTGACTGAATATGGTTCCATCCATTCCATTTATAATACTACTATGCTGAAGAAAAATCAGTGGCCATATAATTTTTTCGTTAGGGGTATCTCCGCAGTCGCTAAGAAAAGCGAACGTGTGTCAGTCATGAACCGAAAAGCAAGCATTATTATTCTGCTAGGATTTTGAAGGCATAGAAAACGGGAACTTTAGTTGTAGTTGAAAAAGCAAGCCTGGATTGCTACTAAATTCAAGATGCACAGAAAATTCACAATAGACCGGTATCGAGACTTAGCTCTCTCTCTCTCTACAGAAACAGTTTAATTAAAACCGAATAAAATAAAATGCAGAACAATGACTGCAGTCACATCTTTGAGAACTGTCTTTAGGGAATGTTGAAACTGATCGAGAACCTTTGCGGAATTATCACTTGTATTCATCTTGTTTCTCAATCTTTGTTATTTTCTCTAGCGAAAGGGCATGCTACTTTTCAGTAAGCTCTAGGTTTATGGCGTAAACGATCACAGCAAAAGGCATCGGGAGTGACGAGAGGGACAGTCACCAAGCTTATAGACTTCGGTGGATGGTCACAGTTGCCTATGTGAAAAGTGTTTATTGAAGTTAGCGAAGAGGTTTGTCAAGTTAAGAGGACTGGTACCGGGCCTTGCGTCCGGTTTGGTTTTATCGTGACTCTGTCGTAGCCTTTGATCTTTGTAGACAGGGATAGAGATCCACTAATTGTCTTAGGATGCCGAAAAGTAGAAGGAACTAATAGAGTAAACTGCAGTTTCCCTTACTACCTTTCCATATAATGTGGCTTCATCGGGCCCAGATCAGGCAAGGTTTCAACAACTGAAAGAAACGGTTTTGCCAGGAGTAGAGGTAAACCCCGTGCTCTTACATCATCACCCCTAGTGCAAAAAAACAAATCTCACTTCTCAACTACTTTCAGAGAATCCTGTAAAAAGTCCCCACGCTTGAATAACGGATATCCTCCTGAAGGGGATACTATGTCCCGGTCCCCTACCTGATGGCCAGTGGAAGTGCTAAAGTAGGATCGAAAAGTAATGAAGACGCAGGACTTTTTGCCTGATGAATTATAAAGGTACGCACCTAAAAAGTGTGCGCCTTCGAATATTGACATTGGGGACCACCTGCGGGTTTGACGCCAGCAATGTTTAGTTGCTCAGTTCTAAAAATCTCCAGGATCTCTTCTGTGGCGACCGGTGATTAGAAAGCACACAGAGGTGAAGTCCATACACAGTGCGTTTTAAAGAGTAAAAACTGCGAGTAACTCAGAGTTTTATCCGTTAAAATTGAACACATAAATGAAGTAAACATCCAAAAAGAAGCACTGCCTTGGTCTTCCGCGTCAATGTCATCTCAAGGCAGCTAAACGCGCGACCTTAGAGAATTAACTGAGAGCCAAATTCCTATCAGAGAAGATTTAGATGACTGAAAAGACATTGATTTCAAGCTATTCTTGTTTGGTCATGATGCAGTACGAACTAATAACCCCATTTTCAGACCGAGTACAAAGTTCGACCTATATGGTTAAGACATTTCCGCTATTTTACTAATGCAAACAGGTAAATAGTAAGGTGATGACAGAACAGGCCAGTTCGTTCCGTTTGGAAATGCGACTGTGCACTTCATCAGCATACATGATCATAGAAAGGTAATCTGCCTACCGTTAAATTACCTTCGTCCATACAAATTAGGGTAAGTGATCGATATTAAGGAACTTATGTTTGAGATTATGGGGTAGTTAATTTATACGGGGTGGAGAAATGCAAGGACGGCCAGTCAGATTATCCATAGGAACAAGAGGCAACAAATGACAAAGAACAGCAAGCTGATTCTACAGGCGGCACCTACACCAGTTAATGCGATTTCGCCAGAAATGGGTGCTAGTTCAGCATTCAATAGCACGCCATATTCATTGCTTGTGAGACTCATACGGAAGAATTGCTCAAATCAAGGGAGAAGTTCAAATATGCACGATAAGTTTCTTCGAAAGTAAACTATCTGGCTCAAAGGCTGTCAAGTAAAATTGGAGACTTAGTGGATCCTCCAATAGGAAACTAAGAATGGTCCAATGTGACCAGGTTCAGTGGACGCTCTTTTGAGAGGAACTACTGTAAATCCAGTCAGTTTAGGCGCTCGTTTCATCAAAACGATTGACCACTGTTCAGGTGTGACGATGAACTTGTATTTGCGATGTGTAATTGCAGGCAAACCAGTCAACACAGAACTCCAGAACGGCAGTAACACACAAGGAATACAACGAAGCCAGGTTTAACCACAGGCTATCCCAGTATTGATCTCGTTTAAACTCTATGAGAAGTTGAGCACACTGTGATTTCCATTCCGATATACTTGTGACATGTATGCAGAATTTCATTCTTAACCGTGAGTGGGTGCCAGAACGCGCCAAAGAAGTCGGACCACTTCGATTAAACTGCGGTCGATATTGCCACAACACAATTAAGAACGTAACGAAAACATGTGACAGAAAAGTATAATTTATACCCTATTTGTTAGAAATTGTTGCACTTATACGAACGCCACGTTGGCTGATTTTGAAGGCTAATTATCAATATTGACTGATTTTTTGGACCCGAATTTGATAGATCATTTAATCCCAGAAACGCGGGACATTGTCTGAATGCAGGAATCTAACGATTTCAAGACGTTTGTCGAATAAATCAACACACAGCACGTGGCCATCGAACATCGGTCCAAAATGTGGTGGGTGGAGCTATGATCGCAGACATTCTCGTATGATCAGGTAGCGGGGGCCGGCTTACCGAAAGCGGCAACATTTTCCCTGATGCGATAGTGTAAACATAAGTCCACAGACTTGCAAGTCGGAACAACCTTGCACAATACATATCTAATAAGTAGCTTTGACGCGCGTTGGTACGCCATCCGAAGCAGGACCACGGCCGAAGTGTTCCATTTCACTACTATACTTTCTTCCTTCCAAATGTTCCGTGATCGGGTTGTAAGACTGATCATCAGAACTTTGTAACTTTTGAAAAATGCAGGGTTTAAGCCATCCGGGCCAGGTATCTTGTCGCGTTGAAGGAATGATAACTTGCACTGGATTTTTCTTTTTGATTGTGGGCTGGTGTCGATGTTCCACTCACGTTTGTTGGGTTCTTCCAGAGGTTGTGATGAGCTCGAGACAGCTCAGTGGTTAGGGCGCAAACTTACTAACCTGAAGGTTCGTGGTTCGAATCACACCCCGGTATCTCGACTGCTACTGTCTAGGCTTAAGCAACCTAGCAGTACCTCAGCCCTCGTGCTTCCTTAGGGTGGCATTGCAGCTAGGTGCCGGGACAGTACAGCTGAACGATTGTGATGAAGGAGACTAGCTGAACTGTTGGTAAAATTGTTCAGAAAATTATTCAAGACTACAGTTCCACGAATGAATCGCTATTCCATCTTCTTCACGAATTCTTTCGCTTATACCTGTCCTATTTTTGGCAGTAGTTTGAATCAGCTAAAACAAGGAGCAGCTGCAGCGGAAGCCTTCTCTACCTCCTAGGCCTTGATCATTTCATCAGTCCTCTCTTTCACTTTTCGGCCTGTTGATTTTCCAGCGGTTGGGGGACGTTTGTGCCATCACAGTTGCTAGCTGTTGGTATGGGCTCTCTGACTGCTCTAAGATGTAGAGATGGCGATCCTGTATCAAATCTATTGCCTTTAATACGTAGCTCCCTCACTGCGTGCTAAAACAGACAAACAACAGTTAAAGGTCAGCAAACTGATTGGGCCGTCGTCTCCAATGTGTGGCCGTCATTCTTATATTATCTTTATCCTGAGTGAACTGAAATAAAGCAACTAAAGGTACTACTTTGATGCACTGTTTATGGCTTAAAAACTGAACCATACGACATATATGTAACAACTGACAGGAGTCCAGTTCAACAAAGCGCTTAAAGGTCGGGGGTTGAGTGCAACTCCCATGCCATAGATACCATGAGCTATTGCGTCAGCAGCCACAGATACCCGGTGAAGGAAATGTGACATATCTGAGCTCGTCCTAGGCAGCATGTGATGCATGACCGAAATGGGGTCCTGTATGCCCTGCACTGTAACCAGATCTTTTGAGTTTAATAAGGTTTACTTTTCTGGGCGGCAGTTTACGTACGCAGCAGTGGTTAGAGGTAGACGGAGTGCCCGCAGTGGGGCAGTTAATGAATGGGGACGGGTGGTGAGTAACGAACTGCTCAGGTCGAGGAAGGCGGTTTATTTGAGGCGTCTCACCTTCAGCCTAGGACTTAAAAGTCGGACTCCAAGGAAATGAGAGAATGCAGGGTTTTGTTACGGTATCTTGACCGTAGCCTTTGACTCAAATTATGATTCACAAAGCAATGGGTAGCACAGTCTAATTGGGACACCTTGTCCGGAGCCAATGAATCGACAGTCTAACTCGCCTAGCTGCGTTGGACTAGCCTAGCCGGATGTCGAAGGTACTAAGGAATAGGTGTCCCAGTCCTGGCACTAATCCACATTGCAGTTGTGTTTAGAGGCGAACCGACCTCTTCGTAGGTTTTAATTGTATTTCAACCTTATTGGATAATTTGCCGGCGGTCACTGTCAACTAATGAGAGAACGGAGTGTGCGGTTTTCACAGCCGACCTCTTCTAATCTGTCTGTCCTCGAGGGAAGGCAAGATCGCCGCTTCCATAGAGACAGGTTGGTCGCCCGGAGGAAACTTCGTGATGCCTTCACACTAATGTCGCAGAGGACAGTGTACGACTCCGCCTGCGGATAATCTCGTATTACGGTTAATCATAGTAACTGAGCTCGCTGCTCTTCGTCTGACTGGTCCCCTTTGGTCTTTCTGGCACGGTTTCACCTTGTGGAACGGCGTTCCAGCTGGTATAACCCTCAGGATCATCGCAGCATTTAAGCCTGACCGCCACGTAAAGGTAACAGCTCTTGGCGGCTTTTTGACAGCAAACTATGGTTACTGCAAATACTGACTTGGTGTTGACTGTGCAAAACATCTCCAAAAGTAAAGTTGGTAGTTCGAAAATTGCGCCGCAGGGGAAAGATCCATACATTGGAACTGGATAAGGGAACTCTAAGCGAACACAAATGTTCAATAGTCTGTTCTGGGCTGTAGAGAGCAAATATAGGATCAAACGTTATAAGAGTGAACCAACAAACATGGGGATTGGAGAAATATGCGTGTTATCCAGGACGAAGGTCACTTAACAAAGATAACTGTCTGATTTGTGTTGGTGTGTGATATCTACGGGTGAGAAGCGAATAGCTCCAGTTAAGTTTGGTTTGAGGGATGGAGCAAGCTCCATTTCTCCACAAATTAGGCTCGTAAGTGGAGAATAGCGAGAGCCTGGAACTATTAGTCAACCACGATTGATTCGGACGGCGCCTACGAGATGGGCTCAACTATCTAGTTACCATTATTAAAGTGAGTACATAATGCTTGAATACCTTCCGTTATCCCACCAAGTCCTTATGCTCCCTGATTGTCTTTTCCGTGGAATCGTTTACCGAAACGTGCTAAGCTACCGAATATTCATCAAGTGAAGTCAAGTAGAAGCTTTGTACACCCTAGGGTGAATTTTCAGCATACACTGCCAATGAACCCTACGGCTACTGATGGCCAGAGTATAAGCGGATAGTTTTCAGTCTCGAAAATACAGATGGATACATCTAGCTTTACACCGTACCCCTTAAGTCTTTCTATTGCATGATGTCGAATGAAAAACTGCGGTTATGACACGATTAGAAAGCGCGAAATAACCCGGACAGAAACGAACGATTGGTTTGTATGACGGGCACACTTCAAGTTCCGTAACTTAAAATCGTCTGTGATTTGATATTTCCAAGTGTATTGCACAGACCTTCTACTCCATTCCAACAGTAGTATAAACAATACCCAGGAAAATCTCGCCAATTTGGTACAAAACTTCTCCAAACAAAATTAGCAAAAATAGTTCAACATCAGTAAATCTTCACTGACGTATTCTGAAAAAAGACATTCTCCATCGGATTATATGGAACGCTTGGTACTCCTCATGTTACATCACCAGATTACTGTTAAAATGTGCTACCGTCACAATTGAGCACGGCTAGTAGCATAAAGATAGTAAATCTTGGCACCGTCTCGGTGCTAAGCCGTTCTTGAAGTCTACAGAGAACTGTATGCATATAAACTACGATTGGTACGTTTCCGGACTCACGGGCGGTCCTCGTGTCCCACTCTACTGCAGAAAAACACAACTACTCCCTCCACGTAGCTTCCCATAGCCAAATAAGGCCGAACAAAACTAACAAGATAACGACATCTCCAGGTTCAAACATTTTCGACAATATGAAAGACAGGCCGCTTCTACGACAGCGATACTCCGAAGGGATCATCTTTGATGGCAGTACATTCTACTCTGCTGAGTCACACATGTATTGCCACCTGAGATACTACCTGGGTTTCTGTACTTGTCGATGAGAGTTGCGTTCAAATTTGAAGAGTAATTTGTTACGTCGCCATATTTTTGGGATAGTTAAAAAACACTCTGCATAGCAGGAGGTGAATCCTCTGCCTAATCCAGAAAAGTGCAATATCTATTTATCCTCAATCTCAGCACGCATCAAATTGACGCACTCCTTCGTGCGACAAAGCATTGTGCTCCACTGGAAAAGCTCAATTTTTACGAGTCACATGGTGGTTGAACATACCTTGGACCAACTACCCAACTGGTTTGAATCGAGGTTCATTGACCTCGAGCATTAGCATGTATTTAGAGCGTCCACAAAGACGTGAATGCCTATCGTTCATGATCTGCTAAGTCTGAAGCAACAGCGAATGAAGGTGCGATCACAACTCAGTCCGACAAAGAATTCTGCTTAAAAAAAGTGAGTACGTTCAGAAGACGGCGTTGATATCAGCCGATATCACAAAGTTCCACAAGTAAGATAAAATAAGCTATATTAGAGTCCTAGAAAACAAAAACGAGCCGTGGGACACAAGCGTTTTGTAAGTTGCGAGGTATCACGAAGCTGTACAAACCCGAAGTCTCACGTAGCTGATTTTACCCATGCTTGACTCGTTACAACACAAACTGGCAAATGGCTAGTGGGGATATTGAAACTATTTCGTAGACCTTTTTCCAGTGATCCACCCAGCGATAGCTTCCACCTAGAAATAGTAGAACTAACAGATGTTGAACACTGAGGATCACAAGAAATCAACAAAAAACGCTCGCAGTAATCACACGCTTTTACAATGAGAGACAACCAATGATACATCCCTGCTTTAGGCAGTCTATCACAGATAGAATGAAAAACAGTTTTATGTGTACATCAAGTGAGGCAACCTCTGGTCTGGAAGATCAAAGGTCAACTGGATCTGAGTGAAGACTGTTTGCAATGATATAGAAGAACTGAGCAACATGTGGTACGCTGTAGAGCACGCTTGGTCAAATAGGTGAACAGCTGAATTTGTAAGGCTGAAACCTGGATCCTGAATGTGCGAATCAACTAGAGATACAGGAAAATTCTGAAATGAGAGGCACATATTAATTTGACGAACGGAAAATGGTAAAGTAAGCCACCACAATTAGGAGCACCATCACCAGGATCACATAGCACATAAATTTACGGTTTTTGGTGCGATGCTTGGGTATCCCAAACACCTGGACCAGTGTGTTGGAGAGTAAGCCGCCAGCGGTATCCAAGGAGTTTTGCATTTGATCCAAGAAAGTATTTTGCTCCTTGGTTTCATTATCAATGTCTTTTGCGAACTGAAGCAAACGGGAGCAAGATACAGTAGGTATGATAGATAAAGCAGATGAAATTCTCAGTTAAAAATGGATGTAGTCTAATGCCAGTAAGGCAGGTAATGGTAAAACCCAGCACATGCGTGATGAAAAGGCTAGTCCAAGAGGTTCGCAAACTACCACGACTCAATGGACCAAGGTCATGAAATTCGCATCAGTTACATCCACCAGGGAAATAGAACTTCCTGACAAAGATATGGTAGTTGGAAGATGGAATTAAAGGTACGCCAAAAAGGGAGTTGAGAGCGTCCTATGAATTAATGCTATTTATTATATAAATCTTACACACTGGTCATTGAGCATATGTAGTTCGAGTATGGAGGTAGACGGGAAGGAATTATATCAAATACAACCACAGTGGGTGAGCTGACGTGGCCGTTAAAATGAGTCATGCTTTAAACTTGGAACATTAGTCTACGGAAGTACAGCGGAGCCGGACTGACATGAGTAGCTGTATTCATCTTGCGCTCGGTAACAGGAATATTTGACAATGGGTTCTCTTCCCGTACATCCACCTCTTTTGCACGTGAGGAGTGAGTTTATATCACATCCAATATCTTGCGGATGTTTAATTCTTACTGTCAAACTGTATTTTGTTTAGTTTGACATGTGACGATAATAACATACCTAGTAAGATGACCTAAATTGTTCTGCCTGACTTAAATCGTTTTTATTCTTTCAAAAATGAATAGGGTAAACACAGTATACTGAATCAAACGTCCATGACAGAAGTTTGTTGGTTGATGTACTCACTGAACGAACAACTTACAGACTTCAGTAATGAAACTTTGTGCGAAAGTTCTTCGGCTCTTCGATTGTTTTCTTGCTCGAGAAGGAGCTGATTAGATGTCATGAGGGGCCTCCTAGAAAAGAGATAAATTTGGATCACTGTGGGCCGTCCATGTAATTATCGACAAAAACACCGGACCCTCATTGCCACACAATAACAAGGATCTAGGAGTGGATTTGATTCCAAATGGCACAAGACCGTCGGTTGTCTGTTCTGTATTGACTGTATATTGGCTAACATGCTCAGGCCAGCTGATTGTCCGAAACTGGCTTCTATCATTTAAATATTAGTTCGAATATGTATGGAACCGGTAGGTCACGAGCGCTAGTATATGTGGCCTATTCTGTTTTATTCCACCAGGTTCCGCCAAGCGATTTCGTGCAGGGTGTCGGTCAACGATTGAGAAGGACAGAGAGGAACAAACCAGAAATTATGCCCAAACTTGTTAGCTTGCTAACATTCGATGAGCATCACACCTAGTACTGAGTTCTTAGATTTGAAGCGATTTTGTAAGATATGATATATCAATTCTGAACTGAGTTCCGAGGATTTGGAAGGGGCGGGGCGTTAGTCCATAGTGAAACTAATCGAACCTACACAGCGAATTTATTAGACGAAATAGCCAAACTTTTCCATAACATAAGGTAATCCTTCCCGGGCAGCAATTGGCATATCTATGTACTAGCAAAGCATAACGGCAATGCCAGCTTGAGTGATGTGAGTTGTAACAGCTTGGAGTTGGAGCGTGTGAATTATGTGCGCATGTGTTCAAAGGCCAACGGATAACGTCCCCAGACTCGACGTCCGTTTGTTAGGTTACGAGCTTGACCCACATTTGTGCGCAGAAGATAAGATAACCATATGTTGGTCAGATGAAGACGAACTCACAGTTGGCGCGGCCAATCTTGTAAACACAGTCAGTTCGCTCCTCTGGTATTATCGGGATCTAGATGAGACCTAGACGCTCTTTAGTGTTGTCCATCGGGTGGCGAAAGCAGAGAAGTGGTCAACATCTGACCCGGCAGAGGCGTATGGAGATTACGACTGTATTACGAAGCGGTCTAGAGGTAGAGTTATAAGGTCTTCTGTGATAGGAGTGTACAGATAACAAGGTGTTCCTCCAGGCGATGCATTTCTAGAGGGTTTGATCCAACGATAGCGATAGAATCAGCGTACTCAATGTAGGTAGGCAAACGTCCCGGGGGTATTTCGATCCCCGATGTGATAGAGGCAGGTGAAGAAGGCTCAAATAACACATCGATTACGAAGCTGAAGAGAAAGCGCGACAGCGGATACCCTTGCCCAGTAGCACTGGATGTGGTGAACTCAGGAGAGAATTTGCCGTGGACACGTATGTGTATACAGGAAGAGGTACATAAAGACTTTGATACGATAATTTACAAGAGACACCCTTCATTGCCGAACACTGCCACAGTTTCTGACGACCAATGGAGTCAAAAGCAGATCATAAAAAGGGAGTGGTGCAGTTCCAGCACTTATCGGAAGGTGAAGATATGATCAATGCAACCCCGGCCAGAGCAAAACCCAGCTTGATTCTCGCGAATTTGGCTCTCCTGATGATGCATCAACCCTGGAATGATAATAGAGGACAGTAACTTGGATGCTGTGGCCACTAGTCTGACGCCCCGGTGGTTTTTGCACGATGCTCTTGCATCCTTTTTGAAAGTAGGAGTCACCGTCGGGGCACTTCATTTTGCAGGTATTCTTTCCTCACTGCATGCACTTTGGAGTGAATTCACCAGGATAGCCATGAGAAATGCGACACTTTTGAAAAAAAAACAGGATGCAAAATCTGGACCAGATGCTCTGTTGCATCTAAGCTGTCTGGAAGGTCAGATTCCTGAAAATAATCCCAGAATGCCCGAAACCCATCGGGACCCTGACACTCCACAAAATTGCAGTAGGGAAGCCGTCAAGCATCCGGGCCAGAAAAGTTAGTTGCCGATTGGACGCTCAGGCGGTCAACCAGTTCAGCAACAGTCGATGATGGTGAGTTTGCAGGTATGTCATAGAAGCACGGTCGACGAAGGAGCGAGATAGCTCAGTGGTTAGGGCGCGAATTTACTGACCAAAAGGTCCATGGTTCGAACCCGACCTCTGCCTCTCGACTTCTTCTGTCTAGGCTTGAGCAACTTGGCAGTATCTCAGCCCTCATGCTTCCTTCTGGTGGCATGGCAGCTAGGCACCGAAAGGCTGCTACAGCTGAGCGAATTTTTTTACGGCCGACGATGATGACTGTTCACCCAACGCCGACCAGATGGGCTGGATTCAAAGTTGAAAGTGCAACGTTAAATACCTCGATGTCCCTTGAAATTTTCGCACTCGCTAGTTCGCAATAAAGCTGTTATGTTTCTCGTTAGCGAGCCATTTTTCCGACACTAAGGCACTGGAGCGGCTACAGCAGTTAATTGCAACACGAGCAATGAAATTGCATGCTGGATTTCCGTCGACGATGGCAGACTAGTGTCGACATTCCACCGTAGTACGAGCTGGTCAAGAAGTAAAGTCATACAGTCCTCTGTGACGGGAGTGTGAAGAGGGACAGACATTTCCTCCAGGCGACCAACATGCCCACATTTATGGAAGCAACAATAGTGCCTTCCCTCGGGAAAGAATGGGTTAGAAAAGCTCGGCTCTAGAATCCGCACACTCAGCTCGTTCAACAGCTAAGTTATCCACTAAGGTCGACACACAATTAAAACCTACGAAGAGCCCGATGTGGCTCCAAATGCATCTACCATACGGAGTAGCATTAGCAATGAGATATCTATGCACTCATCCCTACGCCCTCCGGCGAGGCTAGTCCCACGCAGCCAAACGAGTCATACTGTTGGTTCGTTGGCTCTGAGCAAGAGACAACTCCGTGGTTAAGGCGCAAACTTACCGACCGGAAGGTTCGTACTTTGAACTCACCATCAGCAGTTCGACTGCTGATGTCTGTGTTTAGATAACCTGGCAGTACCTCAGCCCTCATGCTTCCTTCGGGTTTCACGGCAGTTATGCACCGAAAAGGTGTTACAGATGCACCACAAGCTGCTTAGGACAAGCTAAGATATTCGGGTATCTGATGCTATTGATGCAACAGTTCATGGAGGCGGTGGCCCAATCAGTTTGTTGATGTTAAATTGTTGTATGTTATGAAGTGAAGAAGCTAGTGATTGAAGGCAACGGATTTGATGCAGGATCCCCTTTGGTTGTGTGACAGTCTGCAAACCACTAACTATCCGTTTTTTGTTGTCACAGAGTCCCCATTCTGGGGAGACAGTTACCAAGTAGTCTGTTTCCGTGTTTGCTTTTAGATTAGTCCGTTAGACGGTTGGGTCAACTGCAGCCAGAATTTCTTGCTATTCTTCGTTCGATTGACCGGTATGTTTCATATCCGGGTACAGTCTGTTGAGATGTTACTTGTAAACTTCCATGGTAGTTGAGCATTGAATGACTAGTTTTCTTGACAAAAACCAGAGCACCAAACAGCATGAACCAGGGCATGATCTGCACAAGCGTCCCAACGTGTAAAACGGCTTTGGACACACAATATCCTATGTTAAATGACTGCTAGGCGATCGACCTGGATGCTCCGTTGGTTCAGCTATGAAGGACGCCAAATGACACTTGTGCCCCGAATTCGTATATACAGTAAGCAGGTAGCGATCAGCACGGCGACGTGATTGCCGCTACCAATCCATGGGGCGTTCACACTGGATCCGCCACAAAGAAACTGCATGTCTATCCGCGGCGAAGTGACTGGACCTTATCGCGGTGTGGCGCTTTGTGGGCTTGCAAGACCCACTGAGGTAAGCTGCGGGGTTTCACCTTGACACCCGCAGTTTCCTATTCCAGATTGGTTAGTGGATAGACGCCTGACGAACGGTCTTCCGGTCCTTCAGGTCGGAGCTTGGGACATGCAGGATGACTTGTCCCTTAAAATGCTTTTACTCCTGTAGTAGTAAAAGCCGGCACCCACCCAGTGGCTTGCAATCGGACTTTCCCCGTATTACTCGCATGGACTTTCAGATACTCTATGGGGCCTACGTTGGACCACTTACTGAATATGCCAACCAAGTTGTCTACTCAGGACGCAAGAAAAACGTAACCCTCATTGAGCGTGTCCAATGAGCTGCTACAAAAATGTTGATGGCCTTAAACCCGTTGATTATGAAACGTGCCTCGTGGTGCTTGACCTCGTTCCCCTGGAGTATTACCGCCTCCAAGGAGACCTACTACCTACCTATGCCCTGTTTGAACAAGGTTTGGCAAACAGGTCTTTCAACGTTGACCCGACTAATACACGGTGGGGACATGGTAAGGTTTTAAGTTCAGAACGCAACAATTTTTCTCATTTCGCGTATTTGGTGCGTGGAGTAACCTTCCTCCTTCGACTGTTCACGCTGCATACCCAGTACCCAGTTCAAAGCTCGTTTACATGCTGTTTTAAGTGAGTCCTCGCGTTGGCAAGCTTACTGCCCCGCGCTGAGTACTTAAAGAGCAGTGCGACACCCTTATTCGCTTATACCTTTCTGGTGAACGGAAGCCACTGAACAAGAACAGAGCCTACTAGGGAAGCCTGCGTGAAATCCTCTGTCCTGTGTATCAATCCATGAATCTGTGCAACGTCTATGAAAGGACCATGAGGGATGTCCATTGTTTGTTTTACCCCAAAGGGCTGTATCCCTGAATCCGCCAGTGACAGTTTATGATTCTCTAGGTATTCTTTGAGGTCAATGAGGACACTGGCGATATGAAAACCTCAAACTTATCTGAGTGGATGTCTGTAATCAATTAACACCGTTATCACGACGCCAACGATCTACCATCTGCTCCGTCCGAAGATGGCGGTGAATTCTCGAATTATGGTATGACTTAGTTACTTGCGCCCATCCGAGAAGGATACCGCCCCAGATAATTACGACGAGCTTATAATCGTGTCCATCTTCAGAAAGAGTAAACATGGATGTGTTACAAGGCCTCTAGGGTCACTAGATCTTCTTCGTCTTAGGGCAGCACGCAAATCTTAAACCTGCAAGCACCAAGCACGATTTCGACTAGGTAGAAGCCTCATCATTTCCTGGAGGCGAGCCACTCGAAGTAACCGAGCCTCACCAACTGGACGGATGCGTCGTAAACCGGCTACGGACCAAAAAAGCCGTGTCCCGGTTGGTCAGAATATGGGCCAACCAAATAATTCAGTAGGACTATACATGAGCTGGAAGCCGGTGGATTGTGACTTAGATCTGACGGTGTTCGGTATGGCTCATAGTTCTGGAGTGAAATGCTGATGGTATAGAAACAACTGTTTTTCACCAGTGGTGGTGTATATATTACGGGCTTAGTAGTATCTAGTAAGGAATGCCATAAAGGTAATATACTTCAGCGTACTAAGTGGCAAACATACTTATGCCTGGACTTCGGCAGATATTAGGAGGCTAAGGTATCATAGTTCAGCTTTCGCCAAAGTTTGCTGTGTGAGTATTGCTTTAGTAGTGGCAAAAAGAAACTAGAAAACAAACTAGAAAACATTGCAACTCAAGGCGAGGTATTGGTTTCCACGGATTTTCGGATTGATACATAGGATCAAAGCTTTTGCCCAAGCTTCCAGGGTCGGGTTTTTCTTGCCGTCCAGTGGCTCCCGCTCGCCTAAAGGACTGGTTAACTAGGAAGATCTGGGCCAATCAACTCCAGACGAAATGTATTTAGTCTCCATCGGCATGATTTTGGGAAGCTGCAGGGTTTGACCCCAGTATACATGGGCTGGGTATAGGAAGGTTGATGGTTCTACTGAGGGACAATAACTTTATTGTGTATGTACGTGTGTATGTACGTACGTATGCATGTATGTATGTATGTATGTATGTATGTATGTATGTATGTATGTATGTATGTATGTATGTATGTATGTATGTATGTATGTATGTATGTATGTATGTATGTATGTATGTATGTATGTATGTATGTATGTATGTATGTATGTATGTATGTATGTATGTATGTATGTATGTATGTATGTATGTATGTATGTATGTATGTATGTATGTATGTATGTATGTATGTATGTATGTATGTATGTATGTATGTATGTATGTATGTATGTATGTATGTATGTATGTATGTATGTATGTATGTATGTATGTATGTATGTATGTATGTATGTATGTATGTATGTATGTATGTATGTATGTATGTATGTATGTATGTATGTATGTATGTATGTATGTATGTATGTATGTATGTATGTATGTATGTATGTATGTATGTATGTATGTATGTATGTATGTATGTATGTATGTATGTATGTATGTATGTATGTATGTATGTATGTATGTATGTATGTATGTATGTATGTATGTATGTATGTATGTATGTATGTATGTATGTATGTATGTATGTATGTATGTATGTATGTATGTATGTATGTATGTATGTATGTATGTATGTATGTATGTATGTATGTATGTATGTATGTATGTATGTATGTATGTATGTATGTATGTATGTATGTATGTATGTATGTATGTATGTATGTATGTATGTATGTATGTATGTATGTATGTATGTATGTATGTATGTATGTATGTATGTATGTATGTATGTATGTATGTATGTATGTATGTATGTATGTATGTATGTATGTATGTATGTATGTATGTATGTATGTATGTATGTATGTATGTATGTATGTATGTATGTATGTATGTATGTATGTATGTATGTATGTATGTATGTATGTATGTATGTATGTATGTATGTATGTATGTATGTATGTATGTATGTATGTATGTATGTATGTATGTATGTATGTATGTATGTATGTATGTATGTATGTATGTATGTATGTATGTATGTATGTATGTATGTATGTATGTATGTATGTATGTATGTATGTATGTATGTATGTATGTATGTATGTATGTATGTATGTATGTATGTATGTATGTATGTATGTATGTATGTATGTATGTATGTATGTATGTATGTATGTATGTATGTATGTATGTATGTATGTATGTATGTATGTATGTATGTATGTATGTATGTATGTATGTATGTATGTATGTATGTATGTATGTATGTATGTATGTATGTATGTATGTATGTATGTATGTATGTATGTATGTATGTATGTATGTATGTATGTATGTATGTATGTATGTATGTATGTATGTATGTATGTATGTATGTATGTATGTATGTATGTATGTATGTATGTATGTATGTATGTATGTATGTATGTATGTATGTATGTATGTATGTATGTATGTATGTATGTATGTATGTATGTATGTATGTATGTATGTATGTATGTATGTATGTATGTATGTATGTATGTATGTATGTATGTATGTATGTATGTATGTATGTATGTATGTATGTATGTATGTATGTATGTATGTATGTATGTATGTATGTATGTATGTATGTATGTATGTATGTATGTATGTATGTATGTATGTATGTATGTATGTATGTATGTATGTATGTATGTATGTATGTATGTATGTATGTATGTATGTATGTATGTATGTATGTATGTATGTATGTATGTATGTATGTATGTATGTATGTATGTATGTATGTATGTATGTATGTATGTATGTATGTATGTATGTATGTATGTATGTATGTATGTATGTATGTATGTATGTATGTATGTATGTATGTATGTATGTATGTATGTATGTATGTATGTATGTATGTATGTATGTATGTATGTATGTATGTATGTATGTATGTATGTATGTATGTATGTATGTATGTATGTATGTATGTATGTATGTATGTATGTATGTATGTATGTATGTATGTATGTATGTATGTATGTATGTATGTATGTATGTATGTATGTATGTATGTATGTATGTATGTATGTATGTATGTATGTATGTATGTATGTATGTATGTATGTATGTATGTATGTATGTATGTATGTATGTATGTATGTATGTATGTATGTATGTATGTATGTATGTATGTATGTATGTATGTATGTATGTATGTATGTATGTATGTATGTATGTATGTATGTATGTATGTATGTATGTATGTATGTATGTATGTATGTATGTATGTATGTATGTATGTATGTATGTATGTATGTATGTATGTATGTATGTATGTATGTATGTATGTATGTATGTATGTATGTATGTATGTATGTATGTATGTATGTATGTATGTATGTATGTATGTATGTATGTATGTATGTATGTATGTATGTATGTATGTATGTATGTATGTATGTATGTATGTATGTATGTATGTATGTATGTATGTATGTATGTATGTATGTATGTATGTATGTATGTATGTATGTATGTATGTATGTATGTATGTATGTATGTATGTATGTATGTATGTATGNAGAATGCGTTCCATCACCTTGCATGGCACGCTAGTGAGGCTTATGGGCCTGTAGCTGCCAGGCGATAGTCGGTCACCAGTTTTGTAGATTGGTGTGACAATCTCTTCCCTCCAGGAAGAGGGAAGGTGGCCTTCGTCAAGCGACTGACGAAACACCAGATAGAAATGATTTGCCAGTGTGTACGACGTTTCCTTCAGGATTTTTGTGTGTACTTCGTCGGGCCCCAATGCGCAGAACGGGTTGATCTTGTACAAGAGTTGACGAACGTCCTCCACCTTGAAGACCAAATCGGTTAGAGGCCGTTCGTGTTTTGGTGGTACTAAACTGTCACGACCCCTGCCGCCTTCCAACCACTGGGCAACCGTAGAACAGACTTTATCACATTGCTATCAGCAGCCAATTGCACGGTTGAAGTCTTGACTGTCACAATAAGAGCGTCGTTTCAGACCGTCCTCGTGGACCTTAAGGTTTCCATCAGCCTGCCATGGCACACCTAAGCAAGGGCCCCACCACTTGGCAGAGGAATAGCTTACAATAAACTGGTTAGACAACTCACTATGAAACATTGCCAATAATCGCCAAGTGCCCTTTTAGTGACGCGCAAAACGTCGTGACCAAGGTCGTCAAACTAACGGAGCTTGTTCAAAAATTAGGCACTGGGAGTATAGAGTCGTAGTGCCGACTTTACATACTGCCAAAACAGAATAGCAGTTACACAGTAGGTAAAAATAAACGTAACCATATTTGACAGATTGCACACTGCTCAAATAAGCTGGCACAGTTTTTCACGGAACCATTCGCAAGACTTAGTTTTGGGTAGCTGAAATGCTTTAGCGCTCTGGTAAAAACTTTCCATATCCATCCATTCAACCCATCAACGTGCGCTTAAAGAAGTTCTTCTTGATGTGTAAACCTTTAATCTTCAAGACCCAAAATCGGGGGTTTGCCAAGGAAATATATATTAGCACTATATTATTTGTAAACCTCGTACCATTTGAACGTGACCTCTTCATAACTTTTTCCCTGACACAGTACGTCCTACTCAGCCAGTGAAAATTACTGAGCAGTGTAAACACGCAGTCTTAGACAACGGTCCAGCATCTGCTTCCCCGGTCAACAACCCACTCATTTTACCCACCAGCTGGGGCGTTATTCTTTCATCCAAAGAAACCAAACACCATGGATGTATCGTGCTTAATGGAGACAGATTCGTAGCGAGTGGAGCTCTGACTTCGCTTAGCCCCTTTGGCACAGAAAATAAATTCGACGAGCTGCAACCCTGAAATATGCCCAGTTTCAGACAGATCTTCTGGCATGGACTGAACAGCGAAGTTAGACGCGGACGAATAGCCTATTAGTCGACGAGCCTCCTCTTGCGCCTGCAACGGTTTACGTCGGCCGACTCTCCTGCTACTTATTAACATGCTGATGCGCACTCTGTGTCAGTTTGTAAAGCCTCTCCCTTGAGGCTTCTGTATAGAATCTTTTGCATCAGGACTAAAATTAGGGGTTACACGTATCGAGTGCAGTCCCGGATCTAACATGAAGGATCGTAATAAATTTTATTGGGACGGGGCCACTTTTACACCTATTTTTCTCTTTTCTGGTGCGTCTGTTTAGTTCAGATTGTGGTCCTTCTCTGCTTTTGTATCTGAGGATAAGGGGAAATGATGAGGTAATTTACGTAAACAACTGCACACAGTTTAGTGCAGTTAATCATGAGGAGTTAAAGGATCCCTGGTGCCCCCAATAAAAGTGTTGCTATTTTCCCTTGATTTCAAGTGCTTCAGTCTGGTTGACCACAAACGAAGTACCATTCTATTAGTTAGTTCAGTTAAACGGCTACAAATACTGGATGCGTTTACCGTGGCTTGATTATGGCAGCCGGTATTTTGAGATAGAGGAATTACAGGAAACATATTCAAGGCAAACAAAATTGACGCCTAACGATTAAGAAGGAAAACTTGGAAAGCCCCCCCATTAACTGCATATCGGCGCCATGTCTGCGAATAACACCGACTATTGAGGATCTCTGTTTCCTCAACCCAAAAGAAGGCATGCACACGGGCAGCAAATGTCTTCACTCATTTTATCCACGCTTCATCCTCTGGTCCCGCGGTGCCCACCCTGTGGTGTGTCCCAATCAAAAATCGCCTCAGTAAATGTGGCACTGCAACCCAAGCGATCTCCTGGTTTACAATGCGCATGAGCCAGCCAGCTTAGCTGGTACGGGGAACCCAGAGCGCCGACCAGACAAGAACTCAGCTTGTTGTCAAAAACTAGTCGTTCAGTTTTTTCATGATATATGTGCACTGTATCAAAGGCAATGCCAGTCGAAGACAAACGGTTTTGTCTCGTTTTTTTACCGTATTTGGGCTTCACAGTCTTAAGGTACGACCAGACGTACCGCCACATTGTAGTCACTAAATTCCATCGACAGGTTGGTGTCACCTCAACCCGGAGGTGACTTTTCTGGGAAAAAGCAGAATGGAGTCTAGCGGCTTGCAGCTGCTATTTGTCACAATGCACTTCTTTGGTTTTCCCTTCTCGGTGGCCCCTCTATGAACGGTGCCCCAGTTAGCATAGCCTGGGGGAACACAGAAATTCGCAAGCCTAACAGAGCGTCAGGGGCATTCGGTGATCGCTTACACCTGCTTATACTTGCACTATTACTTATACTACTTCTACATGCTCAGTGTATCGCCCCGTGTTTATCGTCAGTGTCAAGCAGCGATTTGTATTTGGACAAATATTTTCCTTACTATAAACGTAATGCTCATCTATGAATGTGGACATTTTGCCTAATGAACCAACTCTCGGTTTACTTGGAGGCAAATCAGAATCCCGGCTCAAAAAAGCAAGCAGTGCCCATTTGGATGACTTTGACTGGCAAAAGCCTGATCCCCCTCAAGTTTGCATCAAGTTTTGCGACGTATCAAAATATTCAGTGGCTGCCTTGCGCCTGAAAGTGGATAGAGATCAAACAGCAATAAGTGCATGCAACAACCTCGGGCGAATTTGTCTAAAACTAAATTATTGTCAGCAGACCAGCTTAGATTGGAAATTTGTGCCTGCAGACAGTTCAACGCGCGCACATCTACGACACCGTAAGACAAGCGCATGTGTGGTTGCGGTTGCTCGTTCTCGGGTATGCCACTGACCTTTGAAAGAGCGGTGATAATTGTCAGCTGATGCAGCACGTTGCGATGAAGAGCCGTTGATTTCAAGGCTTCGGGCGTCTTGTGTTTCTGCAATGACTTCCATTTGTCTAAACTTCTAAAGCCCTGACTCTGAGGCCATTCAAGTCGGTCGGATTCAGGGGGTTTCACCAATGGCGGCAGGTTGGCCTCCGAATTTCACACAATGTGCGATCAACTGGCCCCCTGCGCTATTTGGGCAATTGAGACGCCTTCCGAATGGTACTTATCAACCACAGAGTATGGGAACTAGATGGAGATAAATCAACCACACTCGCTTCTTTATGAACGAAGATCCGTGCATTATATCCACCATTTGGGGCATTCAAGGCTTACTAAATGAAAAATTAAATTATTGCTTGACAAGTCAGTCTTAATCACCTGACAACCTTCCAAGGCGTTGGAGTTCTTTTTCGTAAGCATCTAAGCGCCCGAGACGGTACGCACGTATGCATTCGACGCAAAACACTGTAAAGACACAACTCACGGTTTATAATTTTCCTTCGGCCATGCAGACAGAAGTCGTGGATTTTGTAACCACGAGTCAGTTACCCTGTCCAGATACTTTCTGGGTGGTGCACCTCAGGTTATCTGGGAGGTAGGCACGCTCTGTAAGCTGAAGGTTTGCGTTTTCTGACAAGCGATTTGTGTCGTAGTCAAGGCCAACGGTCCACAATTGTGCACAAATTGTCTATTTGGGATTGCAAGCGAAGCGCAATTCTGGAGGCGGCGCGCTTCAATATTTTCATGCGGCTTTGAATCTTGAGCGGTCAAATTCTGTCTAATGTCACAATGCCGCGCTGGAACGTTTAGCCTATCCGTCGAATGGAATGGTTTTAGGTGGGTCCAACTTTAATAAAAAGAATTGACAGTAAGCCACTTGGCAGTTACCTACCGTCTACTTAGCTGAAAGTAGCAGTTCGGTGCATTACACTCAAGAGCCGCCCGGGCTCTGCAATATTGGCGGTAACAAAAGACCTCACAACGAGTTTCCTCCCGTCATTTATTGATACAGGCAAAATAAAACAAACAGTAATGCAAATGTTTCTATCCTTAAAAATGGCGCATTACGCGCAAACTGATACAACTGCCGCCCGCCCTCACGAGGTATTCACTTTCGACATATACCTGAAGGACTATGTTCCAAGAGACGGGTTACCGGGGACGATTTGTGCCATGTAGATCTCCGTTCAGACATCCCGATAGCCGTCCGAATAAGACAATGCGTAAATGCCGACTAATTTATATGTGGCCGAACTGCTTGTCATTGCCCTTCTGATCGATGGAGGGCCAGGCTCACAACTGATTAGGAATAGCTTCCTAGTCATCTGAACCCGTTCCTTGTTATAAAAAGGCCCAGTGAGCAAAGGATGGCACTGAGATGTCATCGTTTGTGTAGTTAACTGTAAATCTTTACCGGAGTTGTGTTAAGCCATCGGTCCATTCCTTACAATAGCGTACAGTGCTGAAGCATTGGATGGTGGATATCTAGCTTATTCGCGGATGCCTGGCAGACGGCCATGCAGCAACGAGGTACACAGGTAAGTTTGAAGCAGTCAGCAAGATGCAAATGTCAATCTATCCTTCCGTTCCATGCAGATAAAAAACATTCTCGCACTGACTTATAATGTATTACCGTGTGAAATGCGACTCTCTGGCTCCCCCGTATTATAATTCTTATACCTGATCCAGGCGAGCGAGAACCGATTCTGCTTCTTACTGTTAAGAAAAATTCTGGTTTCCGTTTTCTTTCCTTCACGACGTTTAGGGTGTTAAGTTTGGCGATGCTTCTCTTCCGGCATGGTCTCAGCGGACCCACTGGACTGCTAGTCCACTGGAGATGTAAACCATATTCTCATGTGTATTTCCAGGTATATGCGGCTGAAGTCCGTTCCACAGCTTGGTTGCTCTTTTGGATCTTCGATAGCCACGTCGCAGGCCATTTTGCAACTAGACATCTAATGCGCAGCCGTAGCCCACTGTTTGTACAACGCATGCAGGTGGAAACACTTTCGGTAGCTCTGGGGATTGTTTTCATTAAAGAACCTATAACAGGAACAATAAATCAGCCGTAATAAGTCTTCATTCAAGATCAAGGAAGTTCATCCCCTGGCTTCGCTTTTTTTATGTTAGCTCCCGCTTTCTGCCTAATATCCAAATGCTCGGCCTTTTCATCTGCTACAGCGAGCCCCGCTGGTTATTGTCGGTGCTTACCGCCAGTTGGCCACACTGTGGAGGTCACCCTGAATCTCCAGCTTTTTTCTGTTTGAGTCTACCGTCACTGGCTGATTTGCGCTGTCCACAAATGTGTTCACACGCGTTGCAGCAAACGCTATGGAAACGATCTAATTTGGAGTCTCAATCAAAGCGTACAAAAAGCCTCAATAAGGTGAAGAGCAGTTTTGAACTTTCTGAGAAGATCAGAGCTGCATTTGTGCCGGTTGGAGCCCCCGAAAGCCTCCTACTAAGAAACGTTGTGAAAACAGATGAAAAAACCCAGACTTGTTTCTCATGCAAAAAAATCAATTCGGAGAGTTGGTGTTTGAAAACGATAGCTGTCAGACAATCAAGTTGCAAAACTCTTCGCCCTAGAAATTGTAGCATCATTGCACCATATACTATTACAGAAACAAGGGAGTTTTGGAAGTTTGTTCTGTACATGAATAGCCGTTGAAGAACGGAGGTCAAGGGTCAGCAGCCAGGTTGCAGCCAGTCCAGAGTTCGTTGGAAGGCTTGGGCGTTCCCAGCACACAGTCTCGAATTAGGCAAACTATTTCAGAAAGGGGTCGCAATCGACTAAAGAAATTTGCGGTATGCCAGACTTGTAGGCCCCTCCATATGATGGTGATTATGGCCGAGCAGTGTGATGTTATTACTCAGGGTAAAAAATTTGATGGAGCAGCCATCCAAGGCGATGCGAGAGGCGCACACGATTTGGCCAAAACGCTGCTTCTATTTTGAGGAACCGGTTAGACTGCGAGCTGTTCTGCGCAGGAATGAAGCAAGTTGTGGATCCGTCTTGGCTGTTGTTCGATAGAATCTCCTAATATTGTCTTGCTTCACAGGGGCTCAAAGCTTGACTACAATGTTCAGAAGAGTGCTAGTGGCCTAGAGCTTTAGAGAACTATTGAGCACTGGATGGTTGACAGCGGTGTGTGAGGTCCGTCACCAGGTAGTGTTGCTGGAAACGTGGGAGTAAACCTACGAGAGAATGTGAGTAACAGAAATGCAAACAACATGCGTGTGTTTGCATGGAATGAACTGAAAAAGTGCCTGTTCTGGTGCCGCAGAAAGCCATATATATATCCTGTCGTTGTTGATCGGTTAAAAGGAAGTTATGGCGAGCCAATGACGAGCGGGTATAGGCAGCATCCTGTGAGACGACCGGGACGCCACATCTTGAGATAATCTGCATACATCGACGCCATGCATTTGAATGACAAAAAAAGCAAAAGACCAATGAAGGTTTAAAAAATCTAGGGACATGTACTGGTTTTGGAGATCCTGGCTAAGGGTTTGGAAAGTTTGCAAGAAAGTAGTGATGGTAACTTAATTAAATCTTTTTTGGCGCGGAGGGCAAAATTCTTGACGTATCTGTTATAGCAGGAGGGGTTCCTATTTACACTTACATGTCACTGCGTCCAAGGTTTGATGTCATGATATCATCTACCGCTGAGAGTTCCCTTTTGAAGCGGAGTCCCAGGGGGGTCAGCATCGGTTTTCAAGACGGGCTGATTCAGTTAGATTTTGATGCCACTTTTCCGAAGGGACTGTTTGTGGTACGGCGGCGTCAAAACATATGTGACGCGACGTCAGTGTCATCCGGGCTGTGGAACATACGGTGTATCTCCCAAGGAAAAAATTGCCTTAGAAATCAGGGTGTATCGTCCGTTACATTGAGATTTAAAATTCCCCCACGTTTCTGTTGTCCTTTTTGTAACCCCCGCTCCACTTCTGTGTTTAGTGCGTCTGTATGAACTGGCGTTTTTTATCCATGCCACTTCACTTATTTGGACTTGAGGTCATTCAGCCATTTTGTGGCCGACCTTATGCACGTGTGACTGTCTCACGTGGGATCCTGTTTGCTCATTTTGGTTCGTACTTTTGTAGTCCAAGTGGGCCATTTGTCGTTGACGAGTATCTATTGCCGAGGTTTGTACATTTTGTGAATAGATGTCTTACGTTAATAGTACCGTATAGAAATCCAGCTCCGACTTTGTTTTGCCTTCCTGGAGGTTCTGGAATTACGCGTCGCTCGAAGATACAATTTGTCCGCTACACAGGGGATGACGGCTTGAAAGAGATTTAGAAAGGAATGTGTAATTCTCGGTAGCGGGGGCGCGAAATGGGAAAAACGAGTCCTGTAAAACGTGAATCGCACCCTAATGTGTAAATAAATGATGGCGTGGGGAGAGAGCAGCACACCCGCGAGCTTGTATGGGAAATCAAACGATGCTTGGTTGGCCCGTGAGGTAATTTATGGACACAGTACATC